>ML359867.1:2706-24287 GCA_005239505.1 Nicotiana paniculata | reverse complement strand
CGCCTGGCTAACGCCAGGCACCCCCTGGCGTTTGGGGTCTAACGTCTGGCTAACGCCAGGCACCCCCTGGCATTTGGGGTCTAATGCCTGGCTAACGCCAGGCTTGTCCCGGATCACTCCTTTTCGACTCTTGCACGTATTTTCCGATGTTTATGCTCTCATTTAGCTCGGCTTCCATTTCCAACTCTCCTGCACATTAAATAAACTCCATTAGGCACACATGACGTGTATTTTTATCATTAAAGCACATAAAATGCAAGGTATATAATGCTTAAAATCATGAATTCTAGCCACGCATCAGAAGGCCGACAAGAAGGTGGTTGTTTACTTGAAAGACGATTCAGATACACGGGCTGAGCTGAGAGGGGATATAAACAGAGAAAGGAGGGTCAATGAGTATGCCCGATGCAAGTCCCGGAGGGAGACCCTCGAAGAGATACATGCTAGGGACTTTAACCTCTCGGAAGAGATAAAGCAGGTCGAGGCAGACGAGACCGATGCCAGATTTTTCCTTTCTTGAGTTGATGTTGATACTTGAAGGCCACCGTGGGAGCTGGTCTGACGGGCCTTTGAGGGAGATGGTTCCGAGAATATAATAGATTTTCTGCTTTGTTGTTTGCATAAGACTCATGTGGAAGCATTGTAAATATGAATTTGTAATACACACACACATATATATATGAAATATTCTTTGATCTGATTTGCTTGTTGGTAGTTAGTCTGGCGAATTGGACTTTGAGATGAAACCCTTGGGGTTATAAATTGGCCCTAAATCGCTTTTTGTCGGTATGACCTGTAGCTGGCGACTCGGGCTCTTATGCGTAAGGTCGATATGACCTTTAATGTAGCTGGCGACTCGGGCTCTTACTCCTTTTTGGCCCTGAGGCACTTTAGTTAACCGTATCGGTCTTAGTCTCCAAGTCGGGTTTTGACTCGAGCTCAACGGCCCTCAGGTTTTCAAATTGGCCCTGAGGCACTTTTTGTCGGTATGACCTGTAGTTGACGGCTCGGGTTCTTACGCATAAGGTCAATATGACTTTTAATGTAGAGGGAGACTCGGCTCTTACGCTTTTTTGGCCCTGAGGCACTTTAGTTAACCATATCAGACTTAGTCTCCGAGCCGGGTTTCAACTCAAGCTCAACGGCCCTTAGGTTTTTAGATTGGCCCTGGGGCACTTTTTGTCGGTATGACCCGTAGCTGGCGACTTGGGATCTTACGCGTAAAGTCGATACGACTTGCTGGCGACTTGGGCTCTTACGCTTTAGATTGGTACAACATTTAATGCGGCGGGCGACTTGGGCTCTTACGCTTTAGGTTGGCACAACCTTTAACCGGTTCTTTTCAAAGTTTTTTTGAAGTAAATGAAGGCCTGTGATTTTATGGCAATAGTCGGACGTCTCCGAGTTGTGTTAGTTTGGCCGGAGCCTTATGACGGTGGTCATTTTTGTTTGGCCGTAGCCTTTTAGTCCCCGAGTGAAATAGCCATGGCGTCTATATCGAGGGTATGCCTTTTGGGTCTTACAAGTTCGATATATAGCCTTGACTTTGATATAGGGTTTATGCCTGTTATAAGGTCTTACAAATTTGTATGTTGCCTCGAAGAGGGCTTATGAGTTAGAATTTTCCTGCCCTGAGGTCTTACAGTTTCGAGTTTTATAACTTGATGAACTGACTGTCGGGTAGTCCCCGAGTCGGAATTGATGTTTCCTCGAGAAGGGCTTATGAGCTCGGAGTTACCTTCCCTGAGGTCTTACCGCTTCGAGTTTTAGTGACTCAGTGAACCGACTGTCGGGGACAGTCCCCGAGTTGGAATTGATGTTGCCTCGATGAGGGTTTATGAGCTCAGAGTTACCTGCCCTGAGGTCTTATAGATTTGAGTTTTAGTGACTCGGTGGAGCGGCTGTCAAAGACAGTTCCTGTGCGCTTGCTAAATTTTTGGCCCTGGGATGTATTTTATAAAAATAGCGAATTTCTTTGATGTGCAAAATGTTTTGATGATAGAAGGTACTTCTCTGATTACTTGGTACAAGTATACATGTTTTTTCCATTGATGGTTCGATTATTCTACACGGACATGGTTCATTCGATCGTTTGGTCTGATACACCATTCTCCTGTCGAGACCCTCTTTGGCATATTTTAGTGATCTCCTGGGGGGATTACCCTCAGTATTCGAGGTTGATTGGAGAGAATCCTTGGATACTTGGTGAGTTCTCCTTAGGTAGAATATGGATGTTGACACATTAAAAACCTCGCCGGTAAAACCCTTTTGGGATAAAATACAATGTGAGGGAAAAAGAGTGCAACACATGCTTTAAAACTTAAGGCCTTCGAGCTAGGGGTGCTTTGACTCCTTTCAATCGAACACCTGCACGGAGGTCAGCGTATAGTGTGAAAGAAAAAAGGATAAAGGTTATACCTTGGCATTGACGGCACTCGAGCCTCGATACGCTTTTGTTATCAGTTCCGAGAATGCGGCACGATCCTTTGTTTGTTCCTACAAGGATGTAGTTTACGATTTTTGTTTGGCGATTTGCTTGTTTTTCGGCTCCTTAGATGTAGAAGGTGTCGGTGCCACATCGGCACTGCGAACATTTCTTTTGCTGTGTGCTGCTCTCCGTACACTAATTTTTACTCCATCATTCGTAGGGAACTTTATAATTTGGTGAAGGGTTGACGGTACCGCCCTCATATTATGGATCCATAGCCTTTCGCGCAATGCGTTGTACCTCATGTCACCTTCGATGACATGGAATTTGGTATCCTGAATTGTGCCGGCCACGTTGACCGGGAGGATGATTTCTCCTTTCATTGTTTCGCTTTCCATGTTGAACCCATTGAGGACTCGAGAGGCGGGTATGATCTGGTCGATCAACTCAATCTGATCTACCACCCTCGACCGAATTATGTTGGCCGAGCTACCTGGATCCACGAGCACACGCTTAATTTGAAATTTATTAAAAAGAAAATAAATTACCAGTGCGTCATTGTGAGGTTGAGACAAGGTCTCGATGTCCTCTTTGTTGAACGAAAGGGCAACTTCAGGTATATAGCTCTGAGTTCACTTTCCCCTGGTGATAGATACTTTGGTTTTCTTAAAAAATGCATCCCTGAGGGACGTCGACTCCACCAATAATCATGTGGATGACCCTTCTTGGTTCTTCTATTTCATTTTTATTGTTCGCCTCTCTTTCTCGAAAATGATTTTTAGCTCGGCCGCTGAGGAATTCTCGAAGGTACCCTTTGTTGATTAGTCGAGCCACCTCTTCTCGAAGATGTCTGCAATCTTCAGTCCTATGACCATGGGTATCGTGATATCCGCATATCAAGTTGGGGTTCTTTTGTGAGGGATCTGATAGCACGGGTCTCGGCCACTTGGCGTCCCTTATCTTGTTAATGGCCAATACGATTTATGAAACATCGATGTTGAAGTTGTACTCAGATAGCTGGGGTGCCTCTACCAGCCCTGCATGCCTGTCGAATCCTGCTTTGCTCACGAGTCCCCGAGGATTCTATCCTTGGTCCATTCTTTGGTCATTTCGAGGTACGTTACACCTCGGGATGTTTCTCCGATGTTCTACGTACGGTCGATACCTTTCATTGTTTTGTCTTGGCTCTCTTTCTGGAAGCCTCGATTCCTTCACTAAGACTCTGCTAGGATACACCGAGCCCAAGGGGGCTTCCAAATGGTCTTCCTCGACCCTGATCTTCGATTGGTACATGTTGTGTACATCCGCCAAAACTATGGCGGGGTACTCGATTAAATTCTGCATCAGTTATTTCGAAGCTATCGAGCTTCGCTCATTCAAACTCTGAGTGAGGGCTTGCACCGCCCAATCGTCGGAGATCGGTGGTAATTCAATTCGTTCTAATTGAAACCGGGACACGAACTCCCTTAACATTTCATTCTCCCTTTGCTTGATTTTGAAAACATCAGATTTTCTTGTAGCGTCCTTGATGGCACCAGCATGTGCTTTTACAAAGGAGTCCGTCGTCATGGCAAATGAATCTATCGAACTCGGGGGCAGGTTATGGTACCACATCATGGCCTCTTTGGATAGTGATTCTCCAAAAAATTTCAACATAACGGATTCAATATCTTCGTCTTTCAGGTCGTTTCCTTTCACAGCACAAGTGTTGGCAGTGATGTGCTCATTGGGGTTCGAAATTCCATTGTACTTCGGTAGATCAGGCATTCTGAATTTCTTCGGGATAGGCATCGGATCTGCACTTGACGGGAATGGCTTCTGTACGAACTCTTTTGAGTTCACACCCTTTAATATTGGGGGTGCGCCTGGGATCTGGTCAACCCTCGAGTTGTAGGTCTCCACTTTTTTATCATTAGCCTCTATCTTCTTCTCACCTGATTCAATCTTTCTTGTGAGGTCTTCGAGCATTTTCATAATGGCGGGGTCGGCTGCTGACCCATTATCACTCAATCTTTCCGGTGCATGTTCGACTTGGAGAGCCGTTTCTGGTGGTGCTGTGCTCGGGGTTCTCTGATGGCTTTGTAGCTGAGCAATAGCCACTTGTTGTGCCTGCAACATTCAAAAAAAACATGAAGGCTAACTTCCCTCTCCCTTTGAGAAGGGGTTCCCTGTGCTTCACGCTGGTCTCTTTCACAAACGCTCCCCTCTGTATGAGAGCTCACATCGACATGTTGGGCATTGCGCGAGCCTTCATCAGCAAGAATTTGCACTGGCGCCTCTTCAGGGTTTTGCGGTGGCATACCGGCACCTGAAGCAGCTGCAACATTCTCTTCGTGGTCCTCAAAACCGTTGCTTTCGTGTGCGTTTACTGAGTTAGACATTTTCTGATCTGAAATAGAAGATTCTTGGGCAAGAAAAAGTGTGAAGAATAACTTGTGTTTTTAGAAAACCAGCACTAAAACTATCACTATTATTTTTAGCCCCACGGTGGGCGCCAAACTGTTTACCTTGAAAATGGTAATTATAATTATATTTCATTATACGGTTCTAAAAATATGTGATCTATTTTAATACCGGTTGTTTAGTCAATAGATTCTGAGCATGAAGTGAGAAAAATGAAATAAGTGCGAAAAGAACTAGATTAAGCAAACCATGCTCCAAAGAATCCAGTCTCGAGGGTGGTTGGGCAGGCCTCGAGGTCGAGCGAGAAGCTTGACTAAGGGCTATCGATGATAGTATAACAGTATTGAAGGTCTTAAGGTTGGCCTATTTATGATCAATAATAAGCAATAAATGAAGCATAACCCAAGAACACAATAAATGAGAAGTAATAATTTAATGAGACAATTGAAGAAAATGTTTTAGAGAGTATGGAAGGATCCCAACATAGTACATGTGTAACTAATGCGAAGAGAGATGGCTGGTATAGCCATTTAATGCCACGGTACGGGCTTTGTACTTTGTCAGCTTTGACCACGTGCCTTTTGGGAGTTTCCGCCTTTTCATGTCGACCCTTGATTTGTATTACCTCGGGGTTTAGGACCCTCGACGTGCCCCTCAATGCCAAGATCGGGCCTTCGAACCTTTGTCTTCACCGAAATGGCCATAAAATCGGGCTCTTTGATTTTACCCGTGTACCGATAGTCCCCGTATTTCTTAGAATGAAGAGATAATAAATGGTTTTGAAATTCCGCCCCTTCGACACTCCTATTATGACGCCAGCCCCTTCAGAGCATTAAATGAGGTGACGTAAAAAGTTGTGCAAAGGTCGTCGTCAACACAATTCTCGAGGGGCCCATGAACAATCACAGGTTCGATTTTCCCGCGTCAACCTCATCCAAAGGACCCCTATAAATACTACAATCACTCGCCTTTCATAGTTTCGCATCTTCTTCTTCAAACCATCAGATTTCATCTAAGTGTTCTCTCTTGTTATCTTCTATCTGCTCACGTTTTTCCCATCTTCTCACTACAAAACTCGATAGCCACCATGGCAAAGACCTCCAAACGATTCCACAAAAAGAGGGGGTTGCTACTACATCACGCCCGTCTAAGGGAAAATCAAAAACCCCTCCTACCATTGAACAATGCATTCTTGGCCCTTTCGACACCATTTCTGACTTTTCAATAGAAAAAACCCCTTCTACACCGGGCCGAGGTGAGCCCATGTCCCGATATATAAGTGTAATATCATATGTTGAAAGGGTGAAACTTGACTGCCACTGAGGGGAGGCAGCTCGAGTAGATATCCCCACTGCCGACGAAAGCATAGTCACGCACAAGCCTGGCTTCCTTAGCGTCTATACATACCCCTTAACCTTAGGCCCCGTCGATTCTTCTTCCCCACTGGTTGATCTGGTGATTCTTGTTTTTTTCCGCCAATACCGAGTGACACTCGGTCAAATCTATCCTTCTTTTTGGAGGATTGTTTACACGTTTCGTCATATTACCAACATGGTTGAGGGAATGACCTTTACCCTCGACTTTTCTTTTGGGGCCTTAGTAAATTACACCATCGATTCACCAAGGCATTCCTCGCCTACATCGATGAGGATAGGGATCGGGGGTGGATGAGCCGATTCATCATAATCAGAACCTTTGATATCATCCCCTCTAACAGAATGCCATTCCCGGAGGAGTGGAACATGAAACGTAAGTACCTTTGACTCGAGCGTGCTTTCGTTGTCTCCTTCTCTTTTGACTGATTTTCTTTTAATTGTGCAGCCATTGTTTGGTTTCCTGGTGCGGTTCAGAACCTTCTGGGGTGGATCAAACTTCTAGACTCTACTTTCCCATACAACAAATGTGTATGGCGTGAGCTGGTCAAAACACGATGGCAGGCCAAGAACCACAGTACATTCCTGTTGTTACCGCTTTCATATTCTTTGTGAGAATTTTTGCTGATAACGCTTTTTGACATAATAAACTTGTGTAGGCCTTGGTGAAGGCGTGCTGATGAGATCGCCTCCACATGGTGAGAAAGAGGCCTCGAAGGCCTCAAAAGATAAGAAAAGGAAAAAAGAGGCCTCGGAAGGGTCTCCAAAATCAAAAATGTAAAGGCTCGAAAGCCTAAAACTAATGCCATGGTCATATCTTCGACGGTTGCTGAGAGTCTGCGGGCCGAGGAAGAAAGTGACGATGTCTGCCCTTTGGTGCAAAGGGTACGACGAAGTGCTGATGCTTCAAGAGCCGATGTGCTCTGGCCTTTTGAGCTAGAGGCGGTCGATGCGTACCCGTCGTGCGTAGAGGAGACCCACGAGAAGGGTTTGGGCGCAGTCCCCGAGATGCTCATCGGACATGGCACAGTCCGTAGTGAAGAGCTCAGGGGGCTTGCTACTGGAACTTTCCGAGATGGGGAAGAAACCTCGATGGAGGCTGACATCGCTGGTGGATTTCATTGGGGCCCGTCATTCTCTCCATGGGAGATACGGGATGCTCAAGTTAGGGGTGTCCCTGGTCCATAGACCTCTCGTGGAGAAGAGGACGCATTCAGAGACTACTTCGAGGGGGTAGATGACGAGACCGATGTTGATGCCCCAGTTTCCCTCGAGGAAGCTGAGAGGCTCCAAAAGCAGGTGACATTTGAGAACAATATACCTATTTTCTGATCTTCTATTCTCGTTTTTTGATTTCCCTTCTCTGTGTTGCAGGTCAAGAGGGTATATGACCAGTCCTTCTCCAAAGTGCAAGACGAGTTGACTCATCGCGGAGTGGAGCTGGAGAAGCTTATGATGGGGTCGGTCGAGCTCGAGGCTTTGTGCGCTCGAAGGGAGGAGGAACTGACAAACCTCCGGGCAAGCTTGCAGAGAGTGTTTCGGGAGAGGTCCGATTTCTCCGAGCAGGTATGCTAGTATCCACATTCTCACCTTTTAGCTGTAATGTTTTGGTACTGATTGACTTACTTTCTTCTTCTTTGATGACGCAGAAGAATGCCCTGGTGGAGCGGCTTCAAGTAGAGGTTGCGGCCAAGGACGCCGAAGTCATAGAACTGGCTCGACTGAACGATGTCGCGGCTTAGGAGAGGGAGGTGCTTCGGGGGAAGCTATCCTCGGGTCAAGATCTTCCCCAAGGTGCTCAGGATGAGGCTGTTGCACTATTTGCGGCCAAGGCCGAGGCCAGTGAATATGTCTCCTCGTAAAAGAGGCATGTCGCTGCTGCAAACGCCCGGGCAAGGGAGATATTTTAGAAAGTTGAGCTAAAGCTGTCTCAGGAAAATGCCTATGCTCGTGCACAAGCCAAGAGGCAGGCCCTCGAGGAAGTGAGTTCTAGAGGTGTTGATCTCTCTACCGAGGTGGGAGCTGGTCTGACGGGCCTTTGAGGGAGATGGTCCCGAGAATAGAATAGATTTCTACTTTGTTGTTTGCATAAGACTCCTGTGGGAGCGTTGTAAATATGTATTTGTAATACACACACACACACACACACACACACACATATATATATATATATATATATATGAAATATTCTTTGATCTGATTTGCTTGTTGGTAGTTGGTCTGGCAAATTGGACTTTGAGATGAAACCCTTGGGGTTATAAATTGGCCCTAGGCCATTTTTTGTCGGTATGACCTGTAGCTGGCGACTCGGGCTCTTATGTGTAAGGTCGATATGACCTTTAATGTAGCGGGCGACTCGGGCTCTTATGCTTTTTTGGCCCTGAGGCGCTTTAGTTTACTGTATCGGGCTTAGTCTCCGAGTCGAATTTCGACTCAAGCTCAATGGCCCTCAGGTTTTCAAATTGGCCCTGAGGCGCTTTTTGTCGGTATGACCTGTAGCTGGCAGCTCAGGCTCTTACGCATAAGGTCTATATGATTTTTAATGTATCGGGCGACTCGGATCTTACGCTTTTTTGGCCCTAAGGCACTTTAGTTAACCATATCGCGCTTAGTCTCCGAGTCGGGTTTCAACTCAAGCTCAACGGCCCTCAGGTTTTCAGAACGTGAGGCATTTTTTGTCGTATGACCCGTAGCTGGCGACTTGGGCTCATACGCATAAGGTCGATACGACTAGCTGGCGACTTGGTTTCTTACGCTTTAGGTTGGTACAACCTTTAATGTAGCGGGCGACTTGGGCTCTTACACTTTAGGTTGGCACAACCTTTAACCGTTTCTTTTCGAAGTTTTTTCAAAGTAAATGAAGGCCTGTGATTTTATGGCAACAGTCGGACGTCTCTGAGTTGCGTTAGTTTGGACGGAACCTTATGACGGTGGTCATTTGTGTTTGGTCGTAGCCTTTTAGTCCCCGAAGGAGATAGCCATGGCGTCTATATCGAGGGTATGCCTTTTGGGTCTTACAAGTTTGATATATATGCCTTTTGAAAACATCAGATTTTCTTGTAGCGACCTTGATGGCACCAGCATGTGATTTTACAAGGGAGTCCGCCGTCATGGCAAATGAGTCTATCGAGCTCGGGGGCAGGTTATGGTACCACATCATGGCCCCTTTGGATAGTGTTTCTCCAAATTTTTTCAACAGAACGGATTCAATCTCTTCGTCTTTCGGGTCGTTTCCTTTCATAGCACAAGTGTAGGCAGTGATGTGCTCATTGGGGTCCGAAATTCTGCTGTACTTCGGGAGATTGGGCATTCTTAATTTCTTTGGGATAGGCATCGGATCTGCACTTGACGGGAATGTCTTTTGTACGAACTTTTTTGAGTCCACATCCTTTAAGATCGGGGGTGCACCTGGGATCTGATCAACCCTCGAGTTGTAGGTCTCCACTTTTTTGTCATTAGCCTCTATCTTCTTCTCACCTGATTCAATTCTTTTTGTGAGGTCTTCGAGCATTTTCATAATGGCAGGGTTGGCTGCTGACCCATTATCGCTCGATCTTTACGGTGCATGTTCGACTCGGGGAGCCATTTCTGGTGGTGTTGTGCTCCGGGTTCTCTGATGGCTTTGTAGCTGCGACATAGCCACTTGTTGTGCCTGCAACATTTCAAAAATAACATGAAAGTTAACTTCCCTCTCCCTTTGAGCAGGGGTTCCCTGTGCTTCACGCTGGTCTCTTTCACGAACGCTCCCGTCTGTATGAGAACTCACATCGACATGTTGGGCATTGCACGAACCTTCATCGGCAAGAATTTGCACTGGCGCCCCTTTAGGGTTTTGCGATGGCACACCGGAACCTGAAGCAGCTGCACCATTCTCACCGTGGTCCTCAGGACCGTTGCTTTCATGTGCGTTTACTGAGTTAGACATTTTCTGACCTGAAATAGATGATTCTTGGGCAAGAAAAGTGTGAAGAATAACTTGTGTAGTTAGAAAACCAGCACTAAAACAATCACTATTATTTTTAGCCCAACGGTGGGCGCCAACTATTTACCTTGAAAATGGTAACTACAATTATATTTGATTATGTGGTTCTAAGAATATGTGATATATTTTAATATCGGTTGTTTAGGCAATAGATGCTGAGCATGAATTGAGAAAAATGAAATAAGTGCGGAAAAAACTAGTTAAGCAAACCAGGCTCCAAAGAGGCCAGCCTCGAGGGTGGTCGGGCAGGCCTCGAGGTCGAGCTCAAGAAGCTTGGATAAGGGATATCGACGATAGTATAACAGTATTGAAGGCCTTAATTTTGGCCTATTTATGATCAGTAATAAGCAATAAATGAAGAATAACTCAAGAACACAATAAATGAGAAGCAATAATTTAATGAGACAATTGAAAAGAATGTTTTTAGAGAGCAGAGGATGTTCTTGTTTTTGTATTAAATATCATGTTTCTTTACAAAGTGAAAAGGGTCCCCTTTATATATGGAAGGATCCCAACATAGTACATGTATAATTAATGCGAAGACAGATGGCTGGTACAGCCATTTAATGCCACGGTACGGGCTTGTACTATTTTGTGTACTTTGTCAGCTTTGACCACATGCCTTTTGGGAGTTTCCGCCTTTTCATGTAGACCCTTGATTTGTATTACCTCGGGGTTGAGGACCCTCGACGTGCCCCTCGATGCCGAGCTCAGGACTTCGAACCTTTGTCTTCACTGAAGTGGCCATAAAATCGGGCTCTCCGATTTTAGCCGTGTACAATAGCAAAGCAGGACCTGCCCGGAGGCACAAAGAGGATGCAGCCATTGATGAAGGTCTCATATTCGTTGGTAGTTTTGTGGATGATATTGCTGTCGAAGAGGATGTTTCTTCATTAATTGCTCGAACCAGGAGGCCTTCCAAGGTTGTTAAGCCCGTTAGACTCGAGGCCCCTAGCCTCGAGAGAGAGGCTCCAAAAGAGAAGGGGGCGAAGGTCCTTCACTGCCTAATTTGGCAGCTGGTTGCGAGACGTCAAAAAATGCTCTGAGGAGGATGGGCTATGTCGCACCTTTGCCCGATAAGAGTACCTTGGTTGTTTTTCCTGAGGCCACGATAGCAGGTCCTTCACAATTATTCTCATCTTCCTCCGAAGGTACCACGAGGGACGCTTGGAGCCACTGGTCGCCCAAATTAGGCGGAGTTTCGAGTGAGCATGACCCCTTCCAGGGTTACTCTACCAGGGCAGATGAGACCGAAATAGTAGATGTAAATTCGACCTTTAAAGAGGATAAGCGACTTTGTTCGGTGGTGAGTTTTATGATGATATTACAACCTTTCTAACTCCATAATATCTTTTTTTTTTCTAACCGGGCCTTCCTTTTCGTAGGTCTTTGATAACCTTAATACTGAGCTTCATTGTTGTGAGGCCAAGTTACGTAGGTCAGACTAAGCTTCATTGTTGTGAGGCCAAGTTGCGTAGGTCCTCGAACAGGGAGAAATCCCTCAGGCTTCTTTGTACTAAGAAGGAAAAGGAATTGATACACCTTCAGTCGGAACTGACCCGAGCTCGTGAGTATGAAGATGGGCTAGAGGAGCAGGTAACGTTAGTTCTGAATGAATATGGATTCCTCCTCCCCTCTTCGGAGGTTAACACTTCGATGTTTCAGTTGCAGCGAAAGATCGAGATGCTGGAATGTCTTCATGGTGAAACCAACCAGGTCAATTCCGAGTGCAATGAATTAAAGTCACGGATGGATGTCCTTGTTGCGTCCAGAAAGAATGCTTTGGCTAAGGTCCCTGCCCTCAAGATTCAACTAAAGGTGTCTAACGGGTGGGCCGGGCCGGGCTGGGTAGGTATATTTTTGAACTGGACGGGTAGGGTACCTAGCTGGTTCCGATTTATTATTAACGCGTTCGGGTTAATCCGGGTAAAAACTAAACCATATGGGTTAGGGGTTTAATGGGTCGGGCCGATCCGGTTTACAGTATTTTTTAAAAAAAAATTGTACAACTATTGTAATTTATATTAATATATAGTAAAATATATAAAGAAAACAATGAATATGGAAAAAATTGCACTTATAAACTGCAAGTGCAACATGTATTTCAAATTTAAAAATTCATTTCTAAGTTTACAACTTACAAGTTACAAATTAAGAGGTTTACATTTGACAAGTAGTAAATTCAAAGGTTTTGCATTGCCCTTGTAAGTTCTTCATAATCAATATGAACTGATTGTCCTTCTTATGGAGTGTTAAATTCAGATGGGTTACCATGTGTTAATATATCTCCAAGTTCCTCGTCTTCTAGTCTATCAACATATTCACGTCCTTGATTTCTTCTTTCCGATCTAATCCAATCTCTGAAACATATTAAAACTTCCAAAGCATTGCTTCCCAATGAGTGACGGGTGTCTCCTAGTTGTTGTCTTGCTTGACTAAATGCACTCTCTGATGTAACAGTTGAAATTGGCACATTCAGCATGTCCCTAGCCATAGCGGAAAGAATAGGATATTGCTTTTCATTCTCACGCCACCATCCCATCGCTGAAAATTCCTCTGTGCGAATCTCTTTTTGCTTCTGCAAGTAGAATTGAAGTTCATTAATGTTCCTGCTACTCGTTTGAGTTGTAGAAAATGTAGAAAAAATATTAAAACTATCAACTATTTCATCATCATACAAAGTAGTAGAACTTGAAGAAGTGGTACACTGCATAGTGGGATTAACATTGGCTACATTATGAGCAACATCATCAACTATACTTGCATAATAATTATATAATTGTTGTAAATTATCATTTAGATTGTTCATACAAGTGCGAATTGCTGGGGTTTCAGTTGATCCAATCTCCATGTAAGTATATAAAGCATTGATTATTGGTGACAATCAGTTATCTTAATAAAAGGATTTAAAACAACGCCAATTAAGTAAATCTGAGGAATTGGAAAGAAGTATTTTTTGAACTTGTCTTGTATTTCTTCAAGAGCAGCCGTATATTTTTTCTTTCTTTTTAAATTCAAAGAGTAGAAAAGCAACTTCAGCTATATGTACTAAAACTATTGTAACAGTAGGATAGTATGCTCCAGAAAACTCAACAGTAGCTATATAAAATTTATGTAAAAATTGAACAACATCATTAATGACCTCCCAAGTAACAGGTGTTAACATACGGTTTCTATCAGTACAATGCGCATTAGCAACTTGAGTTATTGGAAATCTATATTTGTAGCAACATTTTAAGAATATGTAAGTATAACTCCACCTAGTAACAATTTCGGCTGGCATGAATCTTGGTTTAAGGTTATACTCGGTACACTTATTTTTAAATTCCCTAATTCTAGATTATCTGTTATTTCCTTGAATAATATCAACTGCTCTTCTAACATGAATAATCTCAGTTGAAAATAAATCAAAGCCACTTTTAACAATTAAATTATAAATATGACATGCACACCTAACATGAAAATTTTCTTCAAGTGGTGGTTGCAAATGCATTTTTAATAATGAAATTGCGGCAGTATTGTTAGAAGCATTATCAAAAGACATACACAATACTTTTCTGTTAAGATTATAAAATTCAACAACTTCGCAAATAGTACTACTTATAAATACAGCAGTATGACTATGATCTTCATCATATTTAAAAGTGATAATGCGTTTTTGCATACAAAATAAATCATCTATCCAATGACATGTAATTATCAAATAATCATTTCCATTAACAGCATGGCCAATATCAGAAGTTAGAGAAAATCTACAGGGAAGGTGCTCAAACAAATAACGTATGTATGTTTGATATTGTCCATGCAATCTAAAGATATCAGCTCTACAATTACTTCTAGGGATACCTTTAAATAAAGGATTATAAATCCTTTGAGTATACATAATAAGATATGATGAAGAAGCAAAAGAAAAAGGTAGACAACCTAAAGAAATCATTTTTGCTAATTCCTCACTATCCTTCATTTTATCATATTTCATAAGTCCTCCGGTAGTAGGGTTAAGAGTTGTTTGATTTTCATCACCATCAGAGCCTCATTCTATGGGATGATCAACTCTCATATGTTTGTTAAGAGTCCCAGTTCCCCCTAAATTTCCTCCAGACAGATGTTTAAAATCAATTTTACAAAGTTTGCATCTAACTCTGTCAGTACTTTCAATTATCTCAAAAAAATTCCAAACCTTACTTCTTTTTCTACGATTAGTATTCGGAGCCACAGGTGGTCTACTACTAGTACCACGACCACCGCCCCTTGTAGCAACTCCAACACTACCAGCTCCAGCACTACTAGGTGTAACTGGTATCTCATCTTCCATTTCTAATTCATTATCTTCTATTCCGAAATCTTCTTGTAATTGTTCATAATCTATATTATCATTAGGCGACGTTTCAGAAACATGTGTAAATGGGGTATTACTATTACTACCAGATGCTGAAGGACTACCTCTTTTTTTATTTCCCCTACTAGCAACTTTTCTACATGCTCTTTTGGCAGCATTAAACATATTGTAAAAATTTAAGTACAAGAAAAATTTAAATATGCAAATAAAATATTAAATAAGAGAAAGAGTTGGAGGGAGTGCACCGAATTCGGCAATAAATTGAGCACTTGATGATTACGCAATTCTAATGTTACCACGAAGAAACGTCAATTGTTCCAATTTTGAAGTTCAATTGTTCAAACTTCAAAATCCGAATGATAAAATAACTTTTACGATAAATTAAATTCCAAAAAAAACAGCCAAATAAATTCAGAAGATGAATTGAAGATTGGAGAATGAGAGAAATTGAGATTGAGAAATGAGAGATGAGTGAAGAAATGAAGAAGAGGTGTATGTATAGTTTTAGAAAAGGTTAATTTTGTAAATTGAAAAAGTGTTAATTTTAAAGAAAAAAAGGCCCAAAAAAGGGCCATTAGTGCAATTCCGCCGTTGGGCAACGGATCCCTGCCAAGATGATTGTTGCCAACGGATAAGTGAGGCCCACACATTTAAATTTAAAAAAAAATTATTACCGTTGTACCGGTTCAGTCCGATCCGGTTAACCCGGTAAAGTGTATTGTTCACTTTGACCGGGTTTGACCAGTCCGGTTAACCGGTACCAAAAACTAAATGGACCAACCCCCTCTACCCCTCCTACCCAGCCCCACCCGACCCCCTACATACCGGGTCGGTCCGGTTCCAGTTTTAACCGGTCTGGGCCGGTCCGGTTCTGGGTCAACCCGACCCGTTAGACACCTTTAGATTCAACTTTATAATGCTCGAGAGAGATACTCGATTCAGGCGAGCAGGATAGCTAAGCTCGAAACCGATCTCTTGGAGATGAAGGCCAAAATTGTGGAGGCTCGAGCGGAAGCCGAAGAGGTTCGAATAAAGGCTAATAAGAAGGTGGCCATCTACCTCAAAGATGTTACTGATTCTCAGAAGGAGTTGATGGGGGGCTTCCGATCGAGAGAGAAGAAGCAATGATTATGCCCGATGCAGATCCCGGAGAGAAACCCTCGAGGAAATTCATGCTAAGGGCTTCGATCTCTCGGAGGAGATAGACCAGGACAGAGCGGCCGATATTGGTGCCAAGTTCCTCGTTTCTTCTGATGATGAAGACGATGCTGAAGGCGACGAGGAGGAAGCCTATGAGGAAGCTGGTCCCAAGGGGGTTGACTAAGGCAGAGTCCCCGATGGGGAGAGGACAAAGTCCTCGATGATAGACTAGGTATTCTTTTGATCTTTGTAAAGGATCCTCGTAGGAGTGTTGCAGATGTACCTTTGTACTATTGTTTTATATGTAAAGAAACCTTTCATCTTATTTTTGCATAACTTCTCATCTTGCCTTTGTCTTTGATTTCTGATGCTTGTCGATGATTAGTACGATGTGTTGGACTCAAAAAAACCCTTAGGTTTTTTAGACTGTACCTTAGGCTCTTTAGGTTGGCCCTTAGGCTCTTTAGGTTGGCCTTTAGGCTCTTACATGTCGGCTCTTAGGCTCTTTTTAGATTGGGTCAATTCGACCTATTATATGGCTATAATTTTCTCCATTCTGGCTAAAGACTTTTAAAGTTTTGGTTATGCTTTAGCATGTTTTGTGTTCGTCTGACTCTTCAACGGCTCGAATAAGAACCTCGATTATAAGCCGATATGCGACGATAATTGAGTACCTAGTGAGGTTCTCTCGAAGGCTGATTTTTTCGAAGCCTTTATACTAAAGGCTGATTTTTTTGAAGCCTATTCATTGTTCGAAACTGATATTATCGAAGCTCCTTTTCTTATGCCTGAATAACCGGTATTTTCAAAGTGTTTGAAGGCCTTTTAGATCTTATGGCGGAAGTCGGACGTCTCTGAACCGCGTTATTTCGGTCATAGCCTTTTAATATGACCGTAGTCTTTTATGTTCGGTTGTAGCATTTAGTCCCCAGGTGAGACGGCCTTGGCATCTATATCGAGGGTACGCCTTTTTAGGGGTCTTACACGTTCGAATATATAGCCTTGGTCTTAGTGTTGGGGTTATGCCCTTTTAAGGTCTTATTAATTTGAGTACGCCTCGTTGAGGTCTTATAAATTTGATGTTGCCTCATTGAGGTCTTACAAATTCGATGTTGCCTCATTTAGGTCTTATGAATTCGAGCTTTGATGACTCGATAAGTTGACCGTTGATGGAAGTCCTCGAGTGTTCGAGCGTGTTTGGCCCTCGAGCCGTCGGATTAAAAGATAGTAGGTTTATTTATGGCACAAAGTGTTTTGATAAATAAGACGCTTCTTTGATTACTTGATATATGTGTACATGTTTTTGGCCTCGGGGCTCGATTGTTATACATGGACACGGTTCATTTGATCGTTTGGCCCAATACAACATTCTTCTATCGAGGCTCTCTTAGGAATATCTTAATTTCTTCGAAAGAGTAATCCAAAGAGTAACCCCCGGGGGTGATGGCCCCCAGTATTCGAGGTTGATTGAAAAGAATCCTTGAATACTTGTTGAGTTTTCCTTAGGTAGCATATTGGTGTTGCCTCGTTAAAAACCTTGCTGGTAAAACCCATTTGGGATACAACCCGATCTAAGGGGAAAAGAGTGCAACGCATGCTTTAAAACCCAAGGTCTTCGAGCTGGAGGGTGCTTCGATTCCCCTCAATCTAACACCTGCAACGAGTCAGTATAAAATATAAATGAAAAGGAGAATAGTATACCTTAGTGGTAATAGTGATTTAAGCATCGATATGTCCCAATTGTTTGGCAGTTTCTCGTTTTCCACGGTGCTAAGTTTGTAGGGACTTTTGCCTAATATTTCGAGGATGCGGTACGGTGCTAAGTTCTTGGAATTAAGTCCCTGACTCCGAAGTAGCGGATTTTTGTTCTTCTGTTGTAGTACCTCTCGATTTTTCGCCTTCGAGCTGCCATTCGAACTAGTGCGGCTTCGCGCTTTTCATCTAGAATCTTGAGGGAACCTTCTGAACTTGCAAATGAGTCAAATGGTCCTCTTGTTTTTTGACGAATGCATGCTTTACCTCGGACGGAGGAATGTCAAGCTCCTCGACCGTTGACTTCGACGTCTTCGATCAACTGTTCCTCGATCACCTGTCCCTCGGGTTCAACCGAGGGTGTAGACTGTGATTGTTATTTGGATACATGTTTGTCTTTGGATTTCTCCGAGGTAGACGGTGCCGATTTTGGTGCCATGTCGTGCACTGCAAACATCTCCTTTGCCGCATGCTGCTCTCCATACATCATTTTCACGCCATCCTTTGTCAGGAACTTCATCATTTGGTGAAGAGTTGATGGCACCGCCTTCATACTATGAATCATTGGCCTTCCAAGCAAGGCGTTGTTATCTCATGTCACCTTCGATGATGTGAAACTTGGTATCTTGAATTGTACCGGCCACGTTGACTGGGAGGATGATTTTCCCCTTCGTTGTTTCACTCGCCATATTGAATTCATTCAGGACTCGAGAGGCGGGGATGATTTGGTCGAGCAGCCCGAGTTGCTCCACGATCCTCGACCTGATTATGTTGGCCGAGCTACCTGGATCCATGAGCAAACGTTTAATTTGAACTTTATTAAAAATAAAAAAGATTACCAGTGCGTATACGGCCTCGATGTCTTCCTCGCAGAATGTAAGAGTATCGTTGGATACGTAGCTCCGAGTCCCTTTTTCCTTTGTGATGGACAATTTTTTTCGTTTGAACACAGATCCCTGTGGGATGTCGAATCCTCCAATTATCATATGAATGATATTCTATGGCTCCTCCTGTTCGTTCTTCTCGTTCGCCTCTCTTTCTCGAAAGTGGTTCTTAGCTCGGTCGCTGAGGAACTCTCAAAGGTGCCCTTCGCTGATCAGTCGGGCTACCTCCTCCCGAAGCTGTCTATAGTCTTCGTTCTGTGACCGTGAGTTCCATGGTATTTGCATATTAAATTGGGGTTCCTTTGGGAAGGATCTGACTGTATTGGCTTCGGCCACCTGGTATCTCTAATCTTACCCATTGCTGATACGACGTATGATGCGTCGATATTAAAGTTATACTCTGACAATCGAGGCGCATCCATCGGCCCCATGTGCCTTTCGAACCTAGTTTTGCTCATGAGTCCCCGAGAACTTTGACCTCGATCCACCTTTCGATCGTTTCGAGGTAAATCACGCCTTGGGGCATTTCTTCGGTCTTCGACATATGGCTAGTACCTTTCCTTGTTCGGTTTCGGTTCCCTTTCTGCATTCCTTGACTCTTTTACTAAGAGCCTGCTTGGGTATACTGAGCCTGAGGGGGCTCCTAATTGGTCGTCCTCGACCCTGATCTTTGATTGATACCTGTTATGCACGTCTGCCCAAGTCCCAGCGGGATACTCGATCAAATTTTGCTTTAGCTGCTTCGAAGCTATCGAGCTTCATTCATTCAAGCCCCGAGTGAAGGCTTGCACCGCCCAGTCATCGGAGACTGGTGGTAATTCCATTTGTTACATCTGAAAGCGGGATACGAACTCCCTTAGCATCTCGTTCTCTCTCTGTTTAATTTTGAAGACATCGGACTTCCTTGCGGCAACCTTAATGGCACCAGCGTGTGCTCTCACAAAAGAGTCTGCCAACATGGAAAACGAATCTATTGAGTTCGGGGGGAGGTTATGATACCACATCATGGCCCCCTTGTACAGTGTTTATCCAAACTTTTTCAACAAGACGGACTCGATCTCGTCGTCCTTTAAGTCATTCCATTTTATACCACAAGTATAGGTTGGTAATATGCTCATTAGCATATGTGGTCCCGTTGTACTTTGGGATATCGGGCATCCTGAACTTCTTCGGAATGGGCTTTGGAGCCGCGCTCCACGGAAATGGTTTCTGCACGAACTTCCTCGAATCTACCCCTTCAGAATCGGAGGTGCGCCCGGGATCTGGTCGACCCTCGAGTTGTAGCTTTCTACTTTTTTGTCGTTGGCCTCTATCTTTTTTCTCCTGATTCAATTCTTTTGGTGAGATCCTCGAGCATTTTTACAATAGTGGGATCTGTTTCGGACCCGTTGTTACTCGATCTTTTTGGTGCTTGATCAACTCGAGGAGTTGTTTCCGGCCCTGCTGTGCTCGGGGTTTTTTGTTGACTCTGTAGTTGAGCAATGGAAACCTGTTGTGCTTGCAACATCTCGAAAATAATTTGTAGGCTGACTTCATTTCAAACATGTGTTGTTTGTGTGTCAGGTTGGACTTCTCCTTGCACGCTTCCCCCGACATCCGCACCCAAATCTGTGCTTATAGCAATATGCGAACCAACATCAACTGGGTTGGGAATAGGTGCGACTCCGGGGTTGAGCGGTTGCTGAAGCTCCTACATTATTTTCCCCACGAAAACCGAGGCCATTGTTGCCATGCACTGGTGCATTAGCTGAGTTCGACATGTTTTAGCCCGAAATCAAAAAATCTTGGACAAGAAAAAGTGTGAAGAATAACGTGTGTTATCAGAAAACTAGTAATAAAATAATCACTATTATCTTTAGCCCCACAGTGGGCGCCAAACTGTTTACCTTGAAAATGGTATTAACAATTATATTTGATTTGTGGTTCTAAAATATGTGATATATTCTAACACTAGTTGATTATTAGGAAGTAATAAGTGCAACTAAAGAAAATGAGATAAGCAAACTAATAGTTGTCACAAAATTGGGGCCTCAAGCTCACTGAAACGGGGGGGCCTCGAGGTCGGAGAATAACAACAAATGAAGACAATAAATGAAGAACACTAAACAAGGAGCAATAAATCTGAGAGACAATGTTGAACACGAAAAAAAAAGCAGAGAATCTATTGCAGTGAATGTATTGTGCATCACAAGAATAATTGGGGTTCCCTTTATATAGGAGGGGTGAATCCAAACATAGTACATGTCTAATTAATGCAGAGAAATACTATTGGTACAACTATATAACGGCTTTGTACGGACTTGTACTATTTTGCAGACCTTATAAGCTCTAACCACGTGTTCTTGAGAAATTTTCGCTTTTTCATGACGGTCATCGAATTTATACTGCCTTGGGGTAGGCCGCGACGGGCCTTCGATATACTCTCTCGAGGTATGCCCTCCGAGGTCGAATTTCGAACCATGTCTCGAGCCTCTCGAGATCGGACTTGAAATGCCATAGAAGCCTTTAAAATCGGACTCCCCCCATTTTAGCTGTATACAACGTAAAATATTCATGCAATGCACGAGTATAATGCGGTGTATTGTAATGTAAGAACTTAAACAATATATATGTTTGAAGCTGGTGGTACTTTTAATATTCCTAATTAACTACTTGTGTAACTTATCGTATTCTTATATTTTTTTATGGGTGAAAAATATTAAGAGTGCTTATTATAATACATGCATCAAAAACCTCTACATTTTCTTAATTAAATACTTATGAAATTCTTAGATATACGTATTCTTTGTACTTTTAATATTCCTAATTAATTACTTGTGTAACTTATCGTATTCTTATAATTTTTTATGGGTGAAAAATATTAAGAGTGCTTATTAGAATACATGCGTCCAAAACCTCTACATTTTCTTAATTAAATTCTTATGAAATTCTTAGATATACGTATTCTTTGTTCCAAAATCTATGTATTCTATATATAAATATCTTTTTTCTCCTTTTTTTTGCTTTCCCCCCTCTCAATGTTCTCCAAAAATGTCTAATTAATTTGATTCTTTATACATCCCCTTATCTAAAGTCCGTTATGTGAGATATTTAGGATGTGTTTAGTATGACGAAAAATATTTTTTCATTTTTTATGGTTTGGTTGCATAAAATAATTTGAAAAATACTTTTCTAGATATCACATTTTTCTGAGTTGGAGGAAAATTACTTTTCTAGAAAAAGTTAGGAAAACATTTTCTAAATACTTCACCTACCCCCATATCTAACCCCCCCCCCCCCC
>ML359864.1:0-50136 GCA_005239505.1 Nicotiana paniculata | reverse complement strand
AAATTCCCTGTGGGATCGACTCTGGGCATAATACCCCGAATTATATTTACAACGCCCGTTTAGCCTTTTATTAGACATAGTTGAGCGTGATCAGTTATCAAGATGATCTTGTGGGTCCTCTGAAGGTGAACCATTGAAGTGAACTGGAAAGAGCTTAGTAAACATGTCCAATCTCCATAAAGCCTCTGAAGACATGGCGGGTCCATTACCGGCCTATACTGCAACAACTGGCTAACTACCCCAACTGGCGGGGCTGCTAGAGTCTGATACTGGGGAGCCATCTGCTCTGGAATTTGAGTAGCGGGAGTCTGTGCTCGTCCCCCAGCCTGGGAGATGGCTAGTGCCATAGGAAATGTACCGACCTGGGCTACACTCTCCATACGGCCCACAAAATGGATTAGAGCGTCCGGAAGCACTGGGGTGGGATGAATCACTCCAGGACCTGAGCTGGTCCAACATGTAAACTATGAGTTGGAACCTCCTCATCAAAATCCACCTGAGGCTCCACTGCTAGTGCTACTGCTCGAGCTCTAGGCTGAGCTCTACCTCTGCCTCGGCCTCGACCTCTTCCTCTCGTTGGAGCTGCCATTGGGGGCTCCGACTGTTGTCCAATTGAAGACGTAGCACATATTATCGCCATTTGTGGAAGGACCAGAATAGAAGATTTCAATCAGCAATGATAGAATAAAATCGCACGATAGAGAAGAATATAAGTGAAAATTGTGCCTAAACTCCATAGCCTCTGGAAGATAAGTACAGACGTCTCTGTACCGATAGTCCAGACTCTACTAAGACTGCATGTGACTTATGAGACATAGGAACCCTAGTGTTATGATACCAACTTGTTAAGACATGGAATTCCCATCTTCGGGACCATAATGTCGCCTAACATTTCACTTTCTAGGCAAGAAAATCTAAGAAGATCTTAAGACAATTTTAATCAATTACGATAAGTAAAACAATTAAGCCAAACTGAAAATTAATACTAAGTGAGAAATAACATAAACATCTTTAATAGCTAAGTACAACCCAGATCCGGAGTCACAATTCACGAGCTTTTAAAGTTTCTACAAATAGGGTTTGAAATTAATATAACTAGCTTGAACAAAAAGAATAGTAAACTGGGGGAAATAGAAGGGGACTTCAAGGTATGTGGATGCTAGCAGAACTACCTCGAGTCTCCAAAAGCAAATCCAAGTTGAAACGCCTCACGGATAGCTGAGACCAACACAAAAATCTCACAATAAGTGCAGAATGTAGTATGAGTACAACCGACTCAATGTACTCCTTAAGTGTCGAGCCTAACCTCGACGAGGTAGTGATGAGGCTATGACAAGACACCATGTAAAAATAAACCTGTACAAATAATAATATATGTACAATATAATAACAAGTAAAGCTAAACATGTGATTTTGGGAGGGGACAAGCGAAAATGGGGTACAAGATAGAATAAATACTACAGGGAATGATAACAAGAAATAACCAATAAGCCTTTAACCAGCAAAACGAACAAAAATAATGAATAAAACTCCACGGCATCACCCTTCTTTCTTTTACTCTCAACCTCACTATGAAACAAGAATATCAGCATGGCATCATCCTTCGTGCTTTTACTCTCAACCTCTTTGTGAAATAATAATATCGGCACGACATCACCCTTCGTGCTTTCACTCTCAACCTCACTGTGAAAAAATAATAACTGCACGACATCACCCATCGTGCTTTTACTCTCACTTTCATCATAATCAATAGATACGACACATCATCACCCTTCGTGCATTAACACTCTCCCTTACCATATAACATTGTACATAAACAAAAGGGAGAAAAAATAAGCAAGAACATGCCTCACATCAACAATGTTTCCACAATACCATCTTCAGCTTCGGAAAAGCAATACTCAAATATCTTGAATATCTCATAAATGCGAAAAGAATGATCAATTTGATAATTAACTAGACTAAACGTGGATATCATGATCAAGAAGGAAATAAATTGCAAGAAAGTTCCAGCTCATGCCTTGACCCAACAACAACTCATAAGTACTCTTCACCTCACATACACGTTGTACAAAACATCTAAACATATATAAAATAATCAAACATGTCCTAATCCCTCAAGTCAAGGTTAACCGTACATTTACCTCGATCCAAAGACCAATTCAAAGCTCTACCGAGGCCTTTCCCCTAGAATCCGCCTCCAAATAACTCGTATCTAACCAAAATTGACTCAATAATATCAAATATTGCTAAAGGAATCAATTACAATGCATAAATTTAGAATTTTTCAAATATTCCCCCAAAAAGTTAAAAATTGACCCCGGGCCCACTCGGTCATAACCCGAGGTTCAGACCAAAATTCATTTACCTATTCACCCCCGAGCCCGATTATGTAATTTGTTTCTGAATCCAACCTCAATTTAAGGTCTAAATCCCTAATTTACAGTAACCCCCAATTCTTGCTAAATCCCTAGTTTTCTACCATGGAAGAACAAAAATTAGGGGTAGAAATTAATGGGTGATGTTAGAAATGGAAGGAAATGAGTTAAAGTTACAAACCTAGGAGTTGGTGGTGAGTTTTCCCTACAAAATCGCCTCTAGGCTGATCTCTAATTGAAAGTTTATGAAAAATGGGTGAAATCCCGTCTTTGGAACATTTAAATCACTAGGCGTCAGGCCTTCTTCGCGTTCGCGAAGGTCCTGACGCGATTGCGAAGTGCAACGGCCAAAATGGCTTACGCGTTTGCGATGGGTCGCACGCGTTTGTGATGGACTATCCCCCTTGTCCATCGCGGTCGTGAGCCTGGGATCACGTTCGCGTAGAACTAACCTCTACTACCCACCCAGACGCCTTACTCATCGCGTTCGCGAAAATCTGGATGCGTTCATGAAGGGTGATCCCACCACTACTTCATGTTCATGTTCGCGTCCTCATCCTCGCGCTCGCGTTGAAGAAAAATCCACCCCACCCCAGTGTGCTCTTCGTGATCGCGACTGTAGCTTCGCGATCGCAAAGAAGAAACTATCAGGTGACGACAGAACCAGAAAAACCAGAAATTCCAAGATCAAAAACTTCCGTAGCCTATTCGATACTTATGCGAGCCTTCGGTGCTCCAAACCAAATATACACACTAGTACAAAAACATTATACGATCTTGATTACACGATCAAAATACAAAAATAAAGCCTAGAACTACGAATCAGACATCAAACCAAATGAAATTTTCAAGAAAACTTTAAAACTTCAATTTTAATAACCGGACGTCTGAATCACGTCAAATCAACTCCGTTTCTCACCAAATTAGACAGACAAGTCATCAATATAGCACTGAACCTTGACTGGGTTCCGAAACCAAAATACGGACCTAGTATCAATAAATTCAAACATCGGTCAAATCTTTAAAACCATTAAACCTTTAAACTTTAAAATTTTTAACAAAAATTACTAACTCGAGCTAGGGACCTTCGAATTCGATTCCGGGCATACACCCAGGTCTTAAATCACGATACGGATCCCCAGGACCGTCAAAACACAGATCTGGATCCGTTTGCTCAAAATATTCACCGAAGTCAACTCAAATAAATTATTAAGGCCAAATTTCATATTTTATCAGTTTTTAACATAAAAGCCTTCTGAAAAAATACCTGAATTGCACACGCAAATCAAGGAAGGCTTAAAAACCTATTGGAGGCTTCAAACAGAATTGGGTTCTAAAACTCTAGATGACCTATCCGGTCATCAAATAGCGTGACATCAGTTGAAGTATTTAGCTAGTTTAGTCTTAAGAAGCTGTATGTATTAGGATTTGTTAATAAATAATGAACCTTCCTTGTTAGTAGCTTATGAAGTCTGTTAGTTTTTGGATAAACAAATATGAAACATTGTTTTGATATGACTCAGATGAGATTTGCGAATAAGAATATTTATATTGCTTTTGTTATATTGTCTCCATTCTCGTTTGATCTGTTAATTGCTAGGAATAAATAAGTCATATTTTTTTAAAATTTTGTTTTATAACTTAGTGGTAAAATCGGCCTTGTTGATAATTTAGCAAAAATATTTCATATTCTTTCCACAACCTTTATATCCATGAATCATGGCCTTATAGTAATTTCAAGCTTAGGAATGAAATACTATAAATAGACTAGAAAAGCTTTAGGCACACTTTAAATATTCGCACATATGTTCATACCCGAACCTTGGATTGATATGCTTAAGTAATGAAAGGATCATGTGCACATTCCCTCGTCATGATACTTTTAAATTTTAAATAATTATCTTTTAACCATGTGTACATTCCGTACCTTGGTTAAACATCTAACTCCAAAGATATACCTTGTGTGTGTACCGCATCTAGGTCAAAATAATTAATAAAATACAATAACTAATTAAGTGGTAATAGGAAAAAGAAAAAACCCAATAAAATACAAGAATAGTCAAAAATTGATTTAAGCCTTACATTAGTCAATAAAAGCAACCGTGCTAGAACTACGTGACTCGGTTTTCTATTTTCGTAGACCATAAATTAAGAGTCAAACCTTCCTTTTGAAAGGGGATACAAATAAAAGGTGACTTGGAACACCAAAACTCAATTCCAAGTGGCGACTCCAAATAATAAATAATACCTATTCAAAACGTCACTTTAATTGGAAAGACTCTTCTAACTCAACCTCGTAATAGGGTTGTGTGAGAAAAAGACGCGTGACACCAATTGCCTTACAAGTGTTAGTTGTTAATTTGGATATGCTTGCCTCGGCCATTCTCTTTGCCCCAATTCTCTCTGTGGACCATCTGTTTCATCACATCTACTCCAAAACAATTTGGTAATCATCATAGAAAAGGTGTGACAGCCATTTGGGGGAGTGGATACACACCAAAGTGTCTCAATAAAGCACTTATTGTTGAAGGGAAGAAAATTCTCCTCGCACTTGGATCATCTACACATGCCTTGATATTGATATTGATGATGGTTCCAACACCAAGTGGTAGACGAGTGCATATGGCATAAAGCAGTAGCACTCTTGGTAACAATACAATAGAATTATTAGTATTTAGCATTAGCATGCTGGTTATAAAACTTACCCATGGTCTTATTCTGTACCCAATTTTAGTTCCAATCAAATACTTCAGCTCTCCATTAGGATTTGACACCTAATTCGCACCAAAAAGGAAAATTTCCCTTCAACTTCCTCCTAATCTAGTGCAGTTAACAGAAGGTGGGTCAACCAATTATTCAACTGGCTCGAGACCAAAAATGTTGTTAATGGTCTCAGGGGAGAAGCTAATTCTCCTTCCCTTGACTGAAGATTCATTGGTTTCTTGGTTAATATTCCTATAGAATTTTAAAACTAGCTCCAAGCAAAAATCTCCAGGAGCATGCACAAAAATTTCTCATTTATAGTGCTTGATTATCTCTGCTATGGTTTCATCAAAGTCACCATTTAAAGAAAAAATACCATTCCTTTTTCTTCATTAGAATTTGGACTTCTTCGTCCATTTTTGTGTGAATCTTTAGGAAATAGATTTTTTTGGTTGGCCATTTGAAAATGGTGATGAGAGACTTGCAGAAGAGAAAGAAAGAAGAAGAAGATTTTTGTGCGGTGTTGTTACTGATAAACATGTTAAAGAAGAGAAAACAATAAAAGACCAGGGTTGAATATTCTAAATGATCCCAAGGAGAATACTTTATAAGCCTAAGAAAAAAATATAATAATACAAAATACTATAAATCTGTGATAGATTACGATAAGTATGGATTATGGTCTCTATCTCGAAATTCTTGCATTGCCTTACGTATCTCAACAGAGTACTATGTATTTTCTTCTTTCTTTTAGATTGTTCTCCTCTTTTCCCTTTTTATTTTTGAAAATTCTATATAAAATATGGTTATGTAATACCTTGTTGTAGTAAATGTGCTAGAATCGTTCCGCGATATATATATATAAATTTCTTATATCTATAAAATTGTAACACGTAAAAATAGATAACTATATATATTTAATTATTTGATTGAAGATAGAATATTTATACCTATCATTTAAAGACGTAGAGGTAAAAAAATTTATTCTACATGTTAAAAGACAGTAAAAATCTTTTTGGCTTTCAAATTTATAATTATAGAAGAAAATTTGATAGAAACTGTGATCACACATATTCTATATATAACAGACTGACCTTATCGGTCATTTTGGTCTGGGTTTAATATAAATGAAAAAAAATTACATGAGCCAATAATTAATTTACACAATTAAACAATTAACCAACCAATCACTTAGGCATACCAATCACCATGGAATTACTCCAGTATAGGTGACTCGTTTTTTAGAGGCCTTCATAAAATATTCTAGTTGTACAATACCCTGGATAAAAAACCAGTTCAATAGGTTAAGCAATTTATTATGCAAATTTATACTGGACTTTAAAGGCTCCATTGCTTCACCCTCAATGGCTATGGGTAGGAAAATGTAGTTCTGAGTTTAATGTCGCCAGATCGAATTTTGTTCTACATGATTCTTCATTCAATTAGAGTAACTGGTGTTTTTTTTCACAAATTGCCCTTCAAAATATAATTTTAGTCTGTGACCATTTACTTTAAACTCGTCTCCACCACTGATCTGCTTGTAACGACTCGAACAATTATTTTGAGAACGTCTCATTCAGTGACTTAAGGTCTCGAGAAGTTTCGTATTATGTGTTACGACTTGCTTGTGTGATCGAGTTTGATTTTCAGATGATTTGGGGTCAATTTGGAAGAAGGATTCCTATTTTAGAAGTTTAAGTGGTAAGAGTCGACCGAAATTCGACTTTTATGTAGACGACTCCGAAATGGAATTTTGATGATTCCAATATGGTGATTATGGACTTAGGCGTGCATCCAAATTTTGAATTGGAGGTACATATGGTAATTTGAAGCATTTCAGTGAAAATTAGAAATTTGAAGTTTTGGAAGGTTGAAAGGTTTGACCGAGAGTTGACTTTGGTGATATCAGGGCCGGAATGCAATTTTGAGAGTTGTATTAACTCTGCTCTGTCATTTGGAACTTTCAAGAAAAATTTGACATCATTCCGGGTTGATTTGGCACGAGTTTTAGAAGTTGGATGATTTGAAAGTTCATAAGTTTGGTTCGTGGTACGATTCGAAGTTTCGACATTGTTTGATGTAATTTGAGACCTCGAGCGAGTCCGTGGTATGTTATGGAACCTGTTGGTATGTTTTTACAGGGTCCTGGGGGACCCGAGCGTGTTTCGGATGGGCTACGAGCCATTTTCTCATGTTTTGGATGGTTGTTCTGATATCTGGTGTCCCCTTCTATGCGATCGCGAAGTTCATTCCGCGTTCGCGTAGGCTGGTTATGGTTGTCCATTTTTTTACTTCGCGTTCACAGATGGTTCGTGATCGCGAATGTGTGAATCCTGTTGCATTGTGTTCGCATTTAATCTTACGCGTTCGCGTAGAGTTGGCCATGCTGGGGAGTCCCACTTTGTTCGTCGCGTTCACATGTCTACCTTCGTGATCGCTTACGTTGAGGCAGTCTTGAACCGCTTCGCATCACCTTCTTCGCGATCGTGTAGTGCATTCCTGGCAGCTTGTATTTTTCTTCTTAGCGATCGCATATTGATTTCTGTGATCGATATGTGTAAATTGCTAGGCAGAATATAAAAAGTACACTAATTCAAGGTTTAGACATTTTCACCATATTTTGAGTTGTAGACCTTGGTTTTGAGTGATTTCTCGTGGGTTTTTCAAGAAAATCATTGTGGTAAGTGTTCTTCACTCGTAATTGATTATTACTTTATGATTTTATCTTTGTTTTTATCATTAAATTAGTATTTTGAGTTGAGGAAAAATGGGAATTTTTGAAGAAATCTTTCAAAATGTAAAATGATGATTCGAACGACGAATTGATATCGGAATTTGGTAATTCTTGTATGGCTGGAATCATTATCGAATGTGTGTTCGGATTTCATAATTTTGGTCGAGTTATAAATATTGATGCTTTATTATTCAGAATTATTTTCTATGAGTTTTATTTATGAATTAAAGTTATTTTGGTTAGATTTGAGCCGTCTGAAGGTTGTTTCACGTGAGAAGGTCATTTTAGAGTAACGGTCTAGCTTCTTTTAGGTAAGTATCTTTCCTAACTTTGTGTGGGGGAACTACCCTTAGGATTTGGGTCATTTGTGCAAATTGTTTCATGTGAAGGCTGTGTACGCGAGGCGACGAGTATGTGCTCGGGCTTATTTGTAGAAATTTGACCGTTTAGGGCTCATAGGTTCTTATGTGCATTAAATATGAAGTTGTTTTGTCATGTTAAATTCCCCATTTACTAAATTCACCTTTATATGCCTTATTTGGAATTAATTGCTTCATGTTCTACCCTTACTGCCGATTAAACTCTTACGTGCCTTAACTGAAGTTGCTGCCTCTTTTATCTTCATGCTATCCTTTCAATAATTGTGTAACCTTAATTGAAGTCATGGTTATATTTTTGTAATTGTTTAACCTTAATTGAAATTATTATTATTATATCTTCCGTAATTGTTTAGCCTTAATTGAAGTTTGTATCCCTTTCATTGTTGACGTATTCTTCTTTTGGATCATTGATTCATGCTATCTCTCTTATTGTCGAGTTGCGCTTTCGTGGAGTCATTATTACACATTACCTATCCCTTGTTGAATTACTCTTGTTGAGACTATTATTTCCCTGTTGTGTCTTTCTTTGTGAGCTCGTTCTTCCCTTTAATTTGTGTTCTGAAGTTCTTGTATTGATTTACTTGTCATATTCTCGTGTTATCGTATTTTTTTATGTTGTATTCAATGTTGTTGAGCCGAGGGCTATGTGTGGTTGTGAGTTGAAACTTTTTTGAGGAAATATTGTGGCATATGGGCACATATCGTGAAAGTCATTTATTTGAGTTGTTATGTTTTTGGCATACGTGTTTTGTTGAAAAATGTTATGTTGTTTGCACGAGGTATCTGCTATGCGGTTGTTATTGTGTTTGCACGGGGTTTCTACTGTGTGGTTGTTATTGTGTTTGCACGAGGTTTTTTTCGTGCAGTTGTTATCGTGTTACACGAGGTTTCTTCCATGCAGTTGTTATTGTGTTGCGCGAGGTTTCTGCCATGTTGTTGTTATTATTGATACGCATGCGATGGTATAAAGTCCAGGTGTTGAAATACCTGTAGTGAGATAAGGTGGGCTTGAAATGCGTGGCTAGTAGGGGAACTATTAGAATCCATGCGTTGTAATAAAGTGGGCTAAAACACGGAATGCTATTTTGGGAAAAATGATTTTTGAAACTAAATATAAAGGCTCCCACGGTGAGATAAGGAGAGTTGTGATTCAATTTACAATTTGAGATTACAAGGTGGTACCTCGGGAGGACTCTTGTTGTCATTTCCCCCTTTTTTTTACACTTTTCTTTGATTGATGTTTTCCTTAGCATACTATTAATTGTTTTCCTCCGTGTTGCACTATTTGCTCAGTTCAATGTAACTAATCTTGTCGTGCTGGTCGCTGAGTTCATTGCTTTTTTTGTTAAACTGTACATTTCATGGTGATCGTCTCTTATGTGCCATTCATTGTCTATACTTTTATTTGTTGACTGTAATTATGGTAGAACACTTGCACAAGAATAAACTAGTTAAATCACCCATATCAGTTTTCAATGGTGAATCGTGACATCATTAACCATTATACGTACTCTTTTCTTCTTGCCTTCGGTGTGAGTATTGTTCTATTGGCATGTGAGTCGTCCGCGCGATTATGAGTTGTAATGTAGGCACAAGGTGCCAAGTGATTAGGGTTCATGAATTGGGACCCGTGAGCTGTGATTATGAAGTTCGGTACCTCGTGGAAATGCTTGGATAGATCTGGTGTGAAAGCGGTTGTTCTTATTGAGTTGTTGCTGGTTTTCCCTTAATTTGGTTTCCCAGGACTTAGATTGTGATCAGGTACTCTACAGCATTATTACCTGACTGCTTCCTGTTGAATATTGTTATTACTAGTGTATCATTTCAAGTATTGTCTTGTATTCCTTATCCTGCTTAACTTTATATTTATATTGTTTCTCGGTCAGTTCATCTACATACTTGTTCAGGTTGTTTAGTCTGGTAGTTGTCTTGAATGTCCCTCGTCACTACTCCACCGAGGTTAGTTTTGATAATTACTAGGTACCGCTGTGGTGTACTGATACTACGCTTCTGCACATTTTTGTGTAGATCCAGGTGCCACATTTGCTGATTATTAGCTGGCTGGTCGAGCTGTGGAGACTCATGGTAAACCTAACGTCGCGTTTGCAGGCCTTGGAGTCACCTTTTGATATTTTCATTATATTGTTAAATTTCATTCTGAACAGTTGCATTTAAGGATTTTCTAGCAAACTCAGTAGAACTTATAACTTGTACTACCGGTTTTAGGAATTGTAAGTTATGTATAAATATTTCTATTTCATATTTATCATTGATGGTCGAATTCTTCTATAAATTTAGTAAGTGTTAGGCATACCTAGTTTTAGGGGCTATGTACCATCACGACATCCTAAAGGGGGAAATTGGGGTCGTGACACTGCTGAATCCCAATAGCATTATATGAATTAACATTTGAAACTTTTTAAGGACCTATCCATCTGGATTTTTAATTTTCCGGGGAATAGCCTGTCGGCTATTGTAAAGATGTACTCAAATGGCCCGATCAGTAACTTTTAGAATTAGCATCCCGTCCGGAGGCTTAAGATCTTGAGTAGATTCGTATTATGTATTATGACTTGCATGTATGGTCAAGTTTGGTTTTCGGATGATGCGGGATCTATTTGGAGGGACAATTCTTGTTTTGGAAGTTTAAGCGGTAAGAGTTGACTGGAGTTTGAATTTTTTGTAGACGACTCCAGACTGGTGTTCTGAAGATTCTGATAGCTTTGTATGGTGATTTGTGACTTAGGCATGCATCCCAATTTGGATTTGGAGGTCCGTAGGATAATTTGATGCATTTTGGGGAAATTTGGAAAGTTGAAGTTTTGGAAGGTTGAGAGGTTTGACCGGGAGTTGACTTTGTTGATATCGGGATCGAATTTTGATTCCAGAAACTAGAATATGTCTGTTACATCATTTATGACTTGTGTGCAAAATTTGAGGTCAATCGAAATTGATTTGATAGGTTTCAACACGAGTTTTGGAAGTTGGAAGATTTGAAAATTCATAATTTTTATAGAGGTGCGATTTGTGGTTTTGATGTTATGTGGGATTTAAGGCCTCGAGCAGGTCTGTATGATGTTTTGGGACTTATTGGTATGTTCGTACGCTGAGTTTCAGATAGGTTTAGGTTGTGTTGCACATGTTGTTGATGTTTCAACGTCGTTTCTTCAAGCATAACTTGTATGACATTAAGTAAATGAGCTCCAAATTCAGTTTTATTGAAACATTAGATCTGTATTGTAATTACGGAGCCATAGCAAAAAGAATCATCAAAATCATACATCGTATGTGACAGTTTTGCCCATTTTCATGTCGAGAAAGACTATTGGTTTCTGGTATAGTATCCCAGGGCTCGCAAATGCGAACATTTATTGGAATTTGTGACTTCTGCTCTGTTTCAGTTCGCATTTGCGAACATTTTATCACTATCGCGACATTTTCCAGCCCTGTTCTTGTTCGCAATTGTGAAGGCTTCTTCGCTTTTGCGAGGACTCGCAACTCGAACCCTGGATCGCAAATGCGACATCTGCACCTTGTTTTCAGCTGTGTAATTTGGGTTTTTGCTTCATTTTTTGATATTTTTGAACCCTAGGCCCAAGAGTGGGAGATTTTGACAGAGAAATTTCATCTACAATCGTTCGGTGAGTGTCCTTGTTCAATTTCTATCTATATTTCATGATTCCATACTTATTTTCATCATTAATTAGTGAATTGAATTGAAGAAATTGGGGAATTTGTAAAATCTTTCAAAAGTGAAAAATGAGGATTTGGAGGGCAATTCGTTATCGTAATTTGATGGTTGGTTTTTGTATGGTTGGACTCTTTTCAGAATGGATGTTTGGTTTTTGTGAATTTTTGTCAGGTTCCAAGGTGCGGGCCCAGGGTTGACTTTCGGGTTGACTTTTTAGTCTAAAATTAATGTGACGTGGGCTAGTAAGATCACTATTAAGGTGAGTTGTTTCATATGAGTTTTAATTATGTTATGACATTATTTGGCTAGATTTGAGCCATCCAAAAATTCGTTTCACGCGAGAAGGCCGTTTTAAAGTAACGTCCTAACTTCGTTAATGAAAGTATCTTTCCTAACCTTGTGTGGGGGAATTATCCCTTTGTCATTGAATCGTTTGTGAACTTTGTATAATGTGAAAGCCGTGTATGCAAGGTGACGAGTATATATTCGTGCTTATATGTGAAAATTCTTTCGGTTTAAATCCTTAGGCATCTTTTATGTACTTAATTGGAAATCGTTGGCACATGTTATGTTCTTCCTTCGCCATGTTCACCATTTCATTTCCTTATTGGAAATTGTTGTTATGTGTCACATTCTTTACTTGCCGATGTTGTTTTATATGATTATTTGGACTTGTTACTACTTTAACCTTTACGTTAATTCTTTGATTATTGAGTTGTCATTTTATGGAAGATATTTTCGTTATTGAGTTTTCCGTTAATTAATTAATTGGAATCGAAGTAATCAAGAGGCATTGATTTAATTTACTTGAAGTTATGTTTATGTAACGACCCGACCGGTCGTTTTGAGAGTATTATCCCCGATCCCCTAATTATTGCTCCCTCTATTTCATTTTGTGGTTATGTAACTTTCTGGGGCGCTTGGTGTCGGGTTCGGGAGAGTTTCAGAGTGAAATGGGACACATAGTCCCTAAATTGGAAGTTTAAGTTGTAGGTTTCAACTGTAGTTTTACTTGTGTGAAGACGACCTCATAATGGAGTTTTGGCGGTTCCAATAGCTCCATGGGGTCGGATGTTGATTTAGAGGTCCGTAGGTCATTTCGGCGTTAATTGGCAAAAGTTGGAAAGTTGGAAGATTTTGGAAAGTTTGGGAGTGGACTTTTTGATATCGGGGTCAGATTTTGATTCCGAAAGTTGTAGTAGGTCTGTAATGTCATTTATGACTTCACTGCAAAACTTGAGGTCAATCAGACTTTATTTGATAGGGTTTAACATCGAATGTAAAAGTTAAAAGTTTATAAGTTCATTAGACTTGAATTGGGATGGGATTCGTGATTTTACCATTGATTGATGTGTTTTAACGCTTCAAGCGTGTTTGTATGATATTTTAGGACTTGTTGGTATGCTAGGTTTAGGTCTCGAGGGCCTCGGGTGTAATTCGGACCATGTTCGACGCATTTCGGAACTTTGAAGATTGTTGAATCTGGTGCTTTTGTGTTTCGTTATACGCGATCGCAATTGAAATAACGTGATCGCGAAGATTAGTGTGGAACTGGAGGGAGTTTTCTCTATGCGATCACAAGGTGGTGTACGCGATTCCGGAATGTTGGTTTATAGTGAATCGGGAATGCGTGTAGGAGGCCGGGTTCACGAAGAAGGAATGGCGATGCTGGGGTTGAGGCAGTTTATGAACGTGATCACGTGTCCTAGGATGCGATCGTAGAGTTTAAGCAACTTGTTAATCAAGTTCGTGATAGCTTTTACACGACCGCGAAGATTAAATTTGAGCTGGAGAGAAATTGTGTTACGCGATCGCGACGGGATTTCTGCGATCGCGATGTGTAAATCACTGAGCAACAGATTTAAATTTCAAAATGAGGGTTTATTTTCTTATTTCACAGTTTAGACTTTGAGAGCTCTGTTTAAGGCCAATTTTCGAGGGATCGTTAGGGTAAGAGTTCTTAACTCATTTTTAATTAAATTCCACGAATATATCTTTGATTTCATCATTTAATTAGGGATTTAGGTTGAAAAATTGGAGAAAAATGGAGGAAACTTCTTAGGCCAAGTTTTGGGGATTTGAGAGAGATTTCGGTATCGGATTTGTGTAATTCTTGTATAGGTGGACTCGATATCGAATGTGTGTTCTCTTTTTATAATTTTGGTCGGGCTCTGAGACGCGGGCACGAGTCAACTTTTTAGAGTGATTTTTCAATTCTTAGCTAAGATCATTATTTCATTATTTAAATTAGTTTCCTATAGTTATATTTAAAATATGAAATTGTCTTGGCTAGATTCGACCCGTTCGAAGTTGGAAAATCGAGGGAAAGGACTTCCAACCGATTGATTGAGCGCGTTTGAGGTAAGTGAATTGTCTAACCTTGTGTGGGGAAAATTCTCCTTATAATTTGGTATTGTGGCGATAATTTGTGATATGTGAAGGCCGTGTACACAAGGTGAAGAGTGCGTACACGTGCTAAATGTTGGTATTTCGGTTTTAGCTACATAGTTTCCTTTTCATGCCTTAATTGAGTTACTTTAGCATTTTGTAGTCATCATGATCAGTCTAAATTCATATGTCTACTTGTCTTATCTCCTATTTGCAACTTGTATCACATGTTTAGTTGAATTACTTGCTTTTCTTGAATTCCGTATTCATTACTTAACTGTGGAATTCTTTACTTGAACTTGCTATCCTTGAAATATTTTGCTGTTGAGTTTGATGTTGAATTGCAAGGTTGTGGTTCTTTTGAGGCAAGGTGTAAGTTGTGAAATATCTTTATTTAGATGTTGTGTTTTGGCTTTCCTTTTATTGTTAAGGTTGTTTTTTGGTTGTTTGCACGAGGTTTCAGCCTTGCTGTTATTATTGTTACACGAGATTTCTGCAGTGCAAATGTTATTGTTGCACTAGGTTTCTGCCTTGCCATTATGATTATTGATACGCATGCGGTGGTATAAGGTCTGGGTGTTGCAACACATGCAGTAAGATAAGGTGGGCTTGATACGCGTATCTAGTAGGGGAACTACTAGAAGCCATGCGGTGTGATAAGGTGGGCTAATAGGCGGGATGCTATTTCGGGAAAATGATTTTCAAAACCAAATATAAAGGCTCCTGGGGTGATATAAGGAAAGACTGTGATTTGTTTTTATTATTTGGGACTACGAGGCAGTACCTCGAGAGTTCCCATGTTGATCTTCTTTATCTCCTGTATTGTTTGGTTCTTGTTTCCTTAATATGTAAAATCCTTATTTTTCTTTAGTGTTTTATTAGCTTTTCCTAGATTCTGTGTTCTTATTTTCCCGTAAATTCTTTATTGTTCATTTCCCTGTCATTTTCATTATATCATTATATCTTCCATCTTGTTTCTTATCTCCCGTAGGGCCTTCACCTGACCTCGTCACTACTCTATCAAAGTTCGGCTTGGCACTTACTGGGTACCGTTATTGTGTACTCATACTACACTTCTCCATATATTTTGTGTAGATCTAGGTACATCCTATCAACCTCGGTGTTAGAGTGTTGAGTCACTTAATTATTGAAGACTTCAAGGAATACCTGCCCGAGCCCGCTGGCCTTGGAGTCCCCTTCTATGTTGTTCTTTTCTTATTTCTTCACATCTTGATAAACATTGATGTATAGGAATGTTTAGTACTGTATCTAGAGCTTGTGACTTGTATTTACACCGGGTTTTGGGAGATGTTGTTGAGTTGCATATTTTATTTATATAGTTGTTGACTTCTTTGAGATTTAAATTATTATTCAGTTATAATATTTGTCTGGCTTACCTATAGTCTTAGAGACTAGGTGCCGTCACGAAATCTTACGGAGGAGAGTTTAGTAGAGTCTCGCATATCGGTACAGAGTCGTCTATACTTATCTTCAGGAGGCTATGGAACTTTTAGGAAAAGTTTCACTTATTTGATTCCTTATCGTGCGAAATCTTTGACTTCAGATTCTAAATTTCTGTCTTTTTATTCTCTCACGGATGGTGAGGACAGGTACAACCAGATCAGATGACCCGAAACCAGCGCCCCCTACCAGAGTCGCAAGAGGCCGAGGCCGGGGTAGAGGCCAAGGACGTCCACCTGGTACAGCCAGAGCACTCACATGAGCTGTTACAGAGGAGCCACTAGTAGCTCCATTTGGAGGATAGGCACCTGGGTCGCCTGTTACTACACTAGCCCTCTGTGAGACTCTCACCAGTTCCTGAGCATATTCGGCACTTTAGCTCATGCAAGTTGATCCCACTTGCTCCTACCACATCTCAGGCCTGGGGAGAAGTACAGACTCCCACTGACCGTACCCCAGAGCAGCGTGTGCAGGTTGATCAGGTCCCGGAAGTCATACCAATACAAACGGTAGTCCTAGTTCAGCCCGAGGTTAAGGCAACAACTACTGAGGGGGAGCAGCTAACGCTCAAGAGGTACAAGAAGTACCACCCTACTACTTTCAGTGGGTTAGCGTTAGAGGATGCTCAGGTTTTTCTTGAGAAGTGCCATTGTATCCTCCGTACTACAGAATTGCCGAGTCTAGTGGGGTTGCATTCACTATGTCCTAGCTAAAAGGAGCGGCCTATTTGTGGTGGCGAGCATATGAGTTGGGTAGTCCGGCTGAGACAACTTCACTCACTTGTACTCAGTTCTCAGATATGTTCTGGAGGGAGTATGTTCCCTAGGGTCCCAGAGATGCATGGCGTGCAGAGTTTGCGCAGTTGCACCAGGGTTCTATGACCGTGTCAGAGTATATGGTCTGGTTCAGTGATTTGGATAGGCATGCACTAGCCTTGGTTGCTATTGTTAAAGAGTGGGTCCATCAATTTATCGAGGCGCTCAACCAAAGTATCAGATTTAGCATAGCCCGAGAGTTGGAAGGTATGTTGACCCGGGAGATAGAGGAGAGGGAGGCCAAAAGGTCTCGAGAGTCTGGAACATATAGTGGAACCCGTTTCCTAACGGCAGCTCGTTATGGTAGGGGCTATGTGAGTCACCCTGTTCATTCACCACTTCCAACTTCCAACCATATTCCAACCACTCCCAGGCCTCAGGATCCATATTATTTACCTTCATTATCTAGTGCACCTCCTGCATGGGGTGCTTTCACCGGTCAGTCCAACCGATTAGGCGCAAGCCAGCCATAACAGCCACGTCCTACTAGAGCTTGTTTTGAGTGTGGTGAAACTCGTCATATGGTGAGGGATTTCCCCAAATTCAGGAGGGGTTCACCTCCACAGACTACTCAGGGTCCGCATATTCCACGCGATCCTCAAGCTTCTCAGTCCATGTTCGCCGCACCAGTTTCCACCCCACCTGTACAACCAGATAGAAGTGAAGGTCGGGCAGGCAAAGATCGCCCTAGAGGGGGAGTCCAGGCAAGATATTATGCTCTTTATTCTAGGGCTGAGGTAGTTACGTCCAACTGAGTCATCAAAGGTATTGTTTCCGTCTATCATATAGATGCACTAGTCTTAATTTATCTGGGCTTCACTTATTCCTATGTGTCATCTTATTTTTCTCCGTATTTGGGTGTATCCCGTGATTCTTTGAGCTCTCTTGTCTATGTGTCCACACCTGTGGGAGATTCTATTGTTGTTGACAGTGTGTCTTGGCGTGTTTGGTTGTTGTAGTGGTTTTGAGACTAGAGCTGATCTATTATTGCTCAGTATGGTAGATTTTGATGTTATTTTGGGCATGGACTAGTTATCGCCCTATCATTCTATCCTTGATTGTCACGCCAAGACGATGACGTTGGCTATGCCAGGTCTACCGCGGTTAGATTTGAGAGGTACTTTAGATTATGTTCTTAGCAGGGTTCTTTCATTTCTAAAGGCTCAGCGGATGGTTAAGAAGGGTGTAATGTGTGTCTTGCATATGTGAGAGATGTCAGTGTTGATACTCCTAACGTTGAATCTGTTTCGGTAGTGAGGGATTATCCAAATCTATTCCTGGCGAATATTCCGGGCATGCCGCACGACAGAGATATCGACTTCGGTATTGATTTGTTACCGGATACTTAGCCCATTTCTATTCCACCCTATCGTATGGCCCCAACAGAGTTGAAAGAGTTAAAGGAACAATTGCAAGAGTTTCTTGATAAGGGCTTCATTCAGCCTAGTGTGTCGCCTTGGGGTGCTCCGGTCTTATTTGTAAAGAAAAATGATGGTTCTATGTGAATGTTTATTGATTATCGCCAGTTGAAAAAGGTTACATTGAAGAACTGGTATCCATTGTCACGTATTGATGACCTATTTGATCAACTTCAATGTGCTTGAGTGTTCTCTAAGATTGACTTGCGTTCAAGCTATAATCAGTTGAAGATTCGGGAGCCAGATATCCTGAAGACTACCTTCAGGACTCGGTGTGGACATTACGAGTTCCTTGTTGATGTTTTATACGTGAATACCTCACAAGAAGATAAGTTACTTTGTGTGGTACCCAATTTTCGAGTGATGTCTCAATAGAAGAACCTGGTTCTTCTTGATGTACTTACTTCTACAGTCGTGGAATATTAAAAGCAGTAAAGTAAAAACACAAGGATTTTTACGTGGAAAACACCTGGCTCAAAAGGTGAAAAAACCATGACCTACTCCTCAGTAGGATTTGCTCAAACTCTTCACTAAATACTCTGAGCCAAACGAACTTTCAAAATAAACTCTTTTGTAATCCTAAGACTAACTCTAGTCCCTTTGTAGTAACTATCCCCTAGCTAATTTCTACATACCTCAAGTTAACTCTAACTTGAACAATGCGTACCTATTACAATTGCTTCTATGAAAGCTGAAAAATACAATATTAAAAATCCTACTACAATCAACTAGACTCAATAATCAATAAGATGGAACTGGTTCTTTTAGTTGATCTGTAGCCTTTTAATCGCACAATTGACTCTGGGAACTTTGCTTTCAGACTTTTGATTCACTTCAGCTTTTGTGCGTGTCAAATTCCAACAGAAATACATCAAGTATTTATAGAGTCAGTTGAGCTTGTCGTCCAATTCTAGTCCAACTCTACCTAGGTGAACATAATTCGTACCAAACTCAACTTCCTTTATTTTGTTACTTTCCTTACTGAATTTGACTTCAATCATCTCATCAGTTTGCAATCTTTTCGCATTAGGATACAATCTCTTAGTTCATTGATATTTCTCATTCACAGATATCTCCTATGCATATACGGTTCATGTGCCAGATATTCAGTTCAATATGTGTGCTCTGATGGACCTGGTTCAGCTGGTCAGCCATTTGTCAATCTTCAAAATTATGTAATGACATCAGTCAACAAATTCCCCCTTTTTGATGATGACAAACTCCATGCTTAATCTTGTATACACTACAACCACTTTGTATGGTTTTAATCATTAATCATATAGAATCCAGGTTCATTAGGTTATAAATATCACTTTGAAAATATATCACTTTGAAAAAACTTTTGGAAAAATTTCAGCACATATCTTCCCCTTTTTGGCATCATCGAAAACTTTGCAAAATGATACGCTTACCAGATTTATTAATTATTACTCATGGCCATTGAGGAAACTGCAGGTGCAAAGCATGATTAATTAACACAAAGAAGCCAATAAATCTTAGCTAACTAAGAAATTGAGACAAGTCAATAACTAGAAGCAAAATTCATTGATTAGTAACGATTATCAACACCATACAGAAAAACAAAAACAAACCAACCATGAGCAAAAACCAGAGTAAAAATAACTGAAACTGAATAACTGGTCTAAAGAGGGGTTTTGGAAGCTCTGGAAAGCCTAAGGATGGGAAGGTGCAGAGGAGGTTGTGGTCTTGGATTGTAGGAGAGAAAGCATCTGCTGAAGAACACCCTCGTTCTATTCTTTCTCCTTTGCTAATTCATCCCTAAGAGCATCTCGCTCAGCTTTAACCTCAATCACATGAGACTTCAAACGAAGGATCTCTATATCCTTAATCTCATTTTTCTGCACCAGAGTTCTAACTTTGCTGTTGACTAGTTGCTTCCTAGATGAACCAGGTTCACCCATAGGAACATTGACATTATAGTCATATGTAAGAAAAGTTTCCTTCCCAAAATAGTCTTTGGCAGTAGCCATCTCAGCCTTCTTTACTGGAACCCCAAAATGTGCAAGCACTGCTGTCAGAATGAAGCCATATGGAATTGCGTGTTCTTTGGTTCCATTCACAACTCTGTCAAAGAGTAGGATGATGAAAGCCAACTAATTTATTTTCTTTCCCCTGTACAAGCATTCTATCAAGGTAAGATCCATATAATTTGCCATGTGCCTTCTTTCTTGTCTAGGCAATAGGAACTTGATGACGAACTCGAAGAGTAGCTTGTGATCTGGCTTCATTTCACTCTTGTAAACCGGCCTGGGTTCAATCTCCTTCTCACTATCACTGAAGAACCTGGTGATGTTGATTGCTGAGGCCATCCCATCTAGACAAGTCCATCTTTGCCTCGTGTAGTCCTCATAGCCCTCAGCTGGTATGTTCAGAATAACACCCAGTTCTTTAACATCAAAGGAAACTTCAATTCCTTTTACCATGGAGGTGACCGTGCCTTCCTTGACAATGGCATTTCCCATGAATTCTACCAACTCAGCTCTTGCCAGCCTGCCTTCCATGCGAAGGACCAGGTCCTTCTAGCCCTGCACCTCCAAAGTTTCCATCAGATATTGCATTCCAGGATCCTCTAGATTCTTCACCAGCTTACCCTTCAGTATTGTTCTTTTTCCAAACATGGTAACTCTGTCAGTCACCTCTCTTATTTCCTTCTCCTCCTCTCCACTCCAGTCTGCATCATCATCATCCTCAACAATTTTCACTTTCTTTGGCTTGGCCCTGGTCTTCTTAGCAGATCTTGTTGGTGTGACGGACATTCTAGCTGACTTCTTTGAAGAAGCCTTAGCCTTTGTGGGTTTTGGTGTCTCAGCCACACCTGGAGCAGGCTGCTCCTCCTGTTGGACCAGGTCCAACGCAGTCTCTTCAATCTCAATAGCCTCAACAGGCTGTCCAACTTTTGCTTTTCCGTTTGCTGCCCTGTTTCTCTTCCTCTCTTTCAGAGCCTTTTCTAATTTCTCTTTTTCATCTCTCACAGTGCGACGGGTAGCTCTTACTTTTGGAGCAGGAACATCAGCAACTTCAGAAATTTTTCTTTTCTTTGAAGGAACTGGGTGAGTTGCCTTCTTAAAATTCTGACACCTTCTTTTCTTGGGGTTATAGGACTCCCCCAGTTTCTTCAGCCTTTCAGCCAATGTTTCTTCCCCAGATGAACCAGGTTCATCTTTTCCTTTCTTCAGACTTGCAAGACCTGCGGCTTCCTCAACTATGCTTCCCCTTAAATCAGTGATTTTTTCTCCAACAGTTTCAGGAATGGGACCACAGATAACCAGCGTGGTACCATCCTCCCCAGATCCCCTCAGAACTTATTTTCCTTCTCTCTCAAGAATTCTTTCTTTTCTACCACCCCTCTGCCTTCCAGGTACTTCAACATCAATAACAGACCCAAGCAACACGAATCTTTTATCACCAGAAGTAAATTCAGAATCGATTTCAAGATTACCTTTTTCAAAACTGGTTGAACCAGGTGCGTCTTCCTCATTAGCTGATTTAAAGGATTCACTAGACGAATATGACTTAGCACCTTTGTCTGCTTTAATAAGATCCTCCAAGAATTTTTCCCTAGCCCTAAAAGCAACACATTTCCGGGTAAGAACTTTGACACGACGATTCTTGGGGGCAGGAGTATGGTTTGGAGTGGGTTCAGAAATGTGTGTATTTTCAGGGGTGGATGTAAGTTCTCGTGATTCAGAACTGTAAACGGATGGGGAATTTGATACAGATTCAGAATGTCCTCCATCGTAATCACGATTAGGTGATGAATTAGAAGAAGAAGGTGGTGGTGGTGAAGACATTTTTATGTATTATTAGAAAGAAAGGACGAGTTGTAAGTTTTGGGTTGTGTCGTATGAGTTGAACTTGGTTTGAAGGTATCCTTATGAAGAGAGGAGTAATTATTGCCTTTTATAAGGTATGGATATTAATTATACAACGGGTAAAAAATTTATTCAAGTGGAAGTCTAATAGTTGTAGGAGTGTCATTGATTTGACAGTTGAGAGTTCCCTATTTCTAGGCGAATTGAGTACTGATGTGACTTCTTGGAACGGGTTCATTTAGGAATTAGTACAAAGACATTGAAATTAACCAAATAGAGATAGAATCCGGCTCATGTGTGACTGTAATTGAATAAATATATGGAGATGAGTACGTACCTTCTCAGTCAGATGAATCAGCATAGATGAACCAGGTTCATCCTGTTAGAAATCTTTAAATTGCCTCAATTCACAAAGATAGATAAACATTTATTAGTATCCAGGGAATCATACTAATACATGTCACAAGAGTATGGCAATAAAGCCATGATGTTGAGCAATTATTAATCTCAGGCCCGGGAAGAAGTACAGACTCCCACTGACCGTACCCCAGAGCAGCGTGTGCAGGTTGATCAGGTCCCGGAAGTCATACCAATAGTGACGGTAGTTCTAGTTCAGCCCGAGGTTAAGGCAACAACTTCTGAGGGGGAGCAGCTAACGCTCAAGAGGTACAAGAAGTACCACCCTACTACTTTCAGTGGGTTGGCGTTAGAGGATGCTCAGGTTTTTCTTGCTAAGTGCCATTGTATCCTCCGTACTACAGAATTTCCGAGTCTAGTGGGGTTGCATTCACTATGTCCTAGCTAAAGGGAGCAGCCTATCTGTGGTGGCGAGCATATGAGTTGGGTAGTCCGGCTGAGACAACTTCACTCACTTGTACTCAATTCCCAGATATGTTCTGGAGGGAGTATGTTCCCTAGGGTCACAAAGATGCATGGCGTGCAAGAGTTTGCGCAGTTGCACCAGGGTTCTATGACCGTGTCAGAGTATATGGTCCAGTTCAGTGATTTGGATAGGCATGCACTAGCCTTGGTTGCTATTGTTAAAGAGTGGGTCCATCAATTTATCGAGGCGCTCAACCAAAGTATCAGATTTAGCATAGCCCGAGAGTTGGAAGGTATGTTGACCCGGGAGATAGAGGAGAGGGAGGCCAAAAGGTCTCGAGAGTCTGGAACATATAGTGGAACCCGTTTCCTAACGGCAGCTCGTTATGGTAGGGGCTATGTGAGTCACCCTGTTCATTCACCACTTCCAACTTCCAACCATATTCCAACCACTCCCAGGCCTCAGGATCCATATTATTTACCTCCATTATCTAGTGCACCTCCTGCATGGGGTGCTTTCACCGGTCAGTCCAGCCGATTAGGCGCAAGCTAGCCATAACAGCCATGTCCTCCTAGAGCTTGTTTTGAGTGTGGTGAAACTCGTCATATGGTGAGGGATTTCCCCAAATTCAGGAGGGGTTCACCTCCACAGACTACTCAGGGTCCGCATATTCCACGCGATCCTCAAGCTTCTCAGTCCATGTTTGCCGCACCAGTTGCCACCCCACCTGTACAACCAGATAGAAGTGAAGGTCGGGCAGGCAAAGATCGCCCTAGAGGGGGAGTCCAGGCAAGATATTATGCTCTTTATTCTAGGGCTGAGGTAGTTACGTCCAACTGAGTCATCACACGTATTGTTTCCGTCTATCATATAGATGCATTAGTCTTAATTTATCTAGGCTTCACTTATTCCTATGTGTCATCTTATTTTTCTCCGTATTTGGGTGTATCCCGTGATTCTTTGAGCTCTCTTATCTATGTGTCCACACCTGTGGGAGATTCTATTGTTGTTGACAGTGTGTCTTGGCGTGTTTGGTTGTTGTAGTGGTTTTGAGACCAGAGCTGATCTATTATTGCTCAGTATGGTAGATTTTGATGTTATTTTGGGCATGGACTAGTTATCGCCCTATCATGCTATCCTTGATTGTCACGCCAAGACGATGACGTTGGCTATGCCAAGTCTACCGCGGTTAGATTTGAGAGGTACTTTAGATTATGTTCTTAGCAGGGTTATTTCATTTCTAAAGGCCCAGCGGATGGTTAAGAAGGGTGTAATGTGTGTCTTGCATATGTGAGAGATGTTAGTGTTGATACTCCTAATGTTGAATCTGTTTCGGTAGTGAGGGATTATCCAAATCTATTCCTGGCGAATATTCCGGGCATGCCGCACGACAGAGATATCGACTTTGGTATTGATTTGTTACCGGATACTTAGCCCATTTCTATTCCACCCTATCGTATAGCCCCAACAGAGTTGAAAGAGTTAAAGGAACAATTGCAAGAGTTTCTTGATAAGGGCTTCATTCAGCCTAGTGTGTCGCCTTGGGGTGCTCCGGTCTTATTTGTAAAGAAAAATGATGGTTCTATGTGAATGTTTATTGATTATCGCCAGTTGAAAAAGGTTACATTGAAGAACAGGTATCCATTGTCACGTATTGATGGCCTATTTGATTAACTTCAATGTGCTAGACTGTTCTCTAAGATTGACTTGCGTTCAAGCTAATTTTCAGTTGAAGATTCGGGAGCCAGATATCCTGAAGACTACCTTCAGGACTCGGTATGGACATTACGAGTTCCTTGTTGATGTTTTATACGTGAATACCTCAAAAGAAGATAAGTTACTTTGTGTGGTACCCAATTTTCGAGTGATGTGTCAATAGAAGAACCTGGTTCTTCTTGATGTACTTACTTCTACTGTCGTGGAATATTAAAAGCAGTAAAGTAAAAACACAAGGATTTTTACGTGGAAAACACCTGGCTCAAAAGGTGAAAAAACCATGACCTACTCCTCAGTAGGATTTGCTCAAACTCTTCACTAAATACTCTGAGCCAAACGAACTTACAAAATAAACTCTTTTGTAATCCTATGACTAACTCTAGTCCCTTTGTAGTAACTAGCCCCTAGCTAATTTCTACATACCTCAAGTTAACTCTAACTTGAACAATGCGTACCTATTACAATTGCTTCTATGAAAGCTGAAAGATACAATATTAAAACTCCTACTACAATCAACTAGACTCAATAATTAATCAGATGGAACTGGTTCTTCTAGTTGATCTGTAGCCTTTTAATCGCACAATGACTCTGCTAGCAAATTGACTCTGGGAACTTTGCTTTCAGACTTTTGATTCACTTCAGCTTTTGTGCGTGTCAAATTCCAGCAGAAATACATCAAGTATTTATAGAGTCAGTTGAGCTTGTCGTCCAATTCTAGTCCAACTCTACCTGGGTGAACATAATTCGTACCAAACTCAACTTCCTTTATTTTGTTACTTTCCTTGCTGAATTCGACTTCGATCATCTCATCAGTTTGCAATCTTTTCGCATTAGGAGACAATCTCTTAGTTCATTAATATTTCTCATTCACAGATATCTCCTATGCATATACGGTTCATCTGCCAGATATTCAGTTAAAGATGTGTGCTTTGATGGACCTGGTTTAGCTGGTCAGCCATTTGTCAATCTTCAAAGTTATGTAATGACATCGGTCAACAAATTCCCCTTTTTTGATGATGAGAAACTCCATGCTTAATCCTGTATACACTACAACCACTTTGTATGGTTTTAATCATTAATCATACAGAATCCAGGTTCATTAGGTTATAAATATCACTTTGAAAATATATCAGTTTGAAAAAACTTTTGGAAAAATTTCAGCACATATCTTCCCCTTTTTGGCATCATCGAAAAGTTTGCAAAATGATATGCTTATCAGATTTATTAATTATTACTCATGGCCATCGAGGCAACTGCAGGTGCAAAGCATGATTAATCAACACAAAGAAGACAATAAATCTTAGCTCACTAAGAAATTGAGACAAGTCAATAACTAGAAGCAAAATTCATCTATTAGTAACGATTATCAACACCATACAGAAAAACAAAAACAAACCAACCATGAGCAAAAAACAGAGTAAAAATAACTGAAACTGAATAACTGGTCTAAAGAGGGGTTTTGGAAGCTCTGGAAAGCCTAAGGATGGGAAGGTGCAGAGGAGGTTGTGGTCTTGGATTGTAGGAGAGAAAGCATCTGCTGAATAACACCCTCGTTCTATTCTTTCTCCTTTGCTAATTCATCCCTCACAGCATCCCGCTCAGCTTCAACCTCAATCACACGAGACTTCAAACGAAGGATCTCCATATCCTTAATCTCATTTTCCTGCACCAGAGTTCTAACTTTGCTGTTGACTGGTTGCTTCCTAGATGAACCAGGATCATCCATAGGAACATTAACATTGTAGTCATATGTAAGAAAAGTTTCCTTCCCAAAATAGTCTTTGGAAGTAGCCATCTCAGCCTTCTTTACTGGAACCCCAAAATGTGCAAGCACTGCTGTCAGAATGAAGCCATATGGAATTGCGTGTGCTTTGGTTCCATTCACAACTCTGTCAAAGAGTTGGATGATGAAAGTCAACTAATTTATTTTCTTTCCCCTGTAAAAGAATTCTATCAAGGTAAGATCCATATAATCTGCCATGTGCCTTCGTTCTTGTCTAGGCAATAGGAACTTGATGACGAACTCGAAGAGTAGCTTGTGCTGTGGCTTCATTTCACTCTTGTAAACCGGCCTGGGTTCAATCTCCTTCTCACTATCACTGAAGAACCTGGTGATGTTGATTGTTGAGGCCATCCCATCTAGACAAGTCCATCTTTGCCTCGTGTAGTCCTCATAGCCCTCAGCTGGTGTGTTCAGAATAACACCCAGTTATTTAACATCAAAGGAAACTTCAATTCCTTCGACCATGGAGGTGACCGTGACTTCCTTGACAATGGCATTTCCCATGAATTCTACCAACTCAGCTCTTGCCAGCCTGCCTTCCATGCGAAGGACCAGGTCCTTCTAGCCCTGCACCTCCAAAGTTTCCATCAGATATTGCATTCCAGGCTCCTCTAGATTCTTCACCAGCTTACCCTTCAGTATTGTTCTTTTTCCAAACATGGTAACTTTGTCAGTGATTTAGAACTGTAAACGGATGGGGAATTTGATACAGATTCAGAATGTCTTCCATCGTAATCACGATTAGGTGATGAATTAGAAGAAGAAGGTGGTGGTGGTGAAGACATTTTTATGTATTGTTAGAAAGAAAGGACGAGTTGTAAGTTTTGGGTTGTGTAGTATGAGTTGAACTTGGTTTGAAGGTAGCCTTATGAAGAGAGGAGTAATTATTGCCTTTTATAAGATATGGATATTAATTATACAACGGGTAAAAAATTTATTCAAGTGGAAGTCTAATAGTTGTAGGAGTGTCATTGATTTGACAGTTGAGAGTTCCCTATTTCTAGGCGAATTGAGTACTGATGTGACTTCTTGGAACGGGTTCATTTAGGAATTAGTACAAAGATATTGAAATTAACCAAATAGAGATAGAATCCGGCTCATGTGTGACTGTAATTGAATTAATATATGTAGAAGAGTACGTACCTTCTCAGTCAGATGAATCAGCATAGATGAACCAGGTTCATCCTGTTAGAAATCTTTAAATTGCCTCAATTTACAAAGATAGATAAACATTTATTAGTATCCAGGGAATCATACTAATACATGTCACAAGAGTATGGCAATAAAGACATGATGTTGAGCAATTATTAATCTGATTAAATTCCTAATTAAAAATTTCTAGCCAAAAAAAAAAAAATTCACTTATATATAATTTTTTTCAATCAGGTGATCTTAATCATCCCTAATTCCAGCTTTATTCTCTCAAAATGCTCCCCACTAAGTGATTTAGTGAATATATCAGCAATTTGATGATCAGTAGCACAAAATTCGATTGAGATCATTCCTTTTTTATAGTTATCCCATAGGAAATGGTGCCTAACATCTATGTGCTTAGTTCTTTTGTGATGAACCGGGTTCTTCGTCATACTAATAGCACTGGTGTTATCACAAAAAATAGGAATTCATCCTACATCAATACCTAAGTCCATGAGTTGTTGTTTGATCCATAACAACTGGGCACAACATGAGGTTGCAGCCACATATTCAGCCTCAGTAGTAGACAAGGCTACTGAATTTTGTTTCTTGGTAGCCCAAGACACAAGGCATGAACCCAAAAAGTGAGACATACCTGAAGTACTTTTCCTGTCAACCAGGAATCCTGCATAATCAACATCAGCATATCCTATAAGGCCGAAATTACTACCTTTAAGATACCAAAGGCACAATTCAGTGGTTCCTTTCAAATATCTCAAAATTCTCTTTACTGCAGTGAGGTGGGACTCCTTTGGATTTGCCTGAAACCTAGCACACAATCCTACGGTGAACACAATATCATGTCTACTGGCAGTGAGATATAATAGAGACCCAATCATCCCTCTGTATAGCTTCTGATCAACAGATGAACCATGTTCATCCATATCCAATTTTGTAGTTGTGGCTATGAGAGTGTCTATTTATTTTGAGTCTTCCATTTTAAACTTCTTGAGCAATTATTTCACATACTTTTGCTGGTGGATCATTGTTCCATTTGGGTTTTGCTTAATTTGCAAGCCTAAGAAAAAGTTTAGCTCACCCATCATACTCATCTCAAACTAACTTCCCATTAGCATAGCAAATTCCTTGCTCAATTTTTTAGAAGTTGCCCCAAATATGAAATCATCCACATATATTTGCACAACCAGGAGATCCTTACCCTTTTTCCTTAAGAACAAGGTACTATCAATTTTGCCTCATTTGTACCCATGTTCTAGCAGGAATTTCGATAATCGTTCATACCATGCTCTTGGTGCTTGTTTGAGACCATATAGAGCCTTGTCGAGTTTGTATACGTGGTCAGGTGACTCATTGCATTCAAAACCTGGAGGCTGCTTGAAAAATACATCTTCCTTCAGATAGCCATTGATAAAGGCACTCTTAACATCCATCTGATGAAGAGTGAATTCCATGTGTGCAGTAAATGCTATAAGAAGTCTGATTGCCTCCAGTCTTTCCACAAGGGCAAAGGTCTCATCATAGTCAATTCGTTCTTCTTGACTATACCCTTGAACAACTAATCTTGCCTTTGTTGGCCCAAGAAAGGAAATAGTTTTGAAGATTGACAAAGGAATTCCGAGATGAACCAGGTCCATCACAGGTGACATAAACCAGCAGAGTCAAAGGTAGATGAGATGCACATGCATGAAATAAATATATTCTGGTAAAATTGAGATATCTTCTGATCGAAAAGATTGCAAAAACAAAATTGGATAAGGAATCCTTATTCAATAAGAACAGAATCTAAGATAAGGAAGGATTTAGGAGTTGAGTTTGAGTAGAACTCTTCTACCAAAGAAGAGTTGCATTAGGATTCTGGTTAATTCCTTATATACTAACTCCTATAAATTGCAGATTGTTCTTATTGTATATAGGCGCACAAAAACAGAAATTTATCAAGAATTGAGAGCAAAATTCGTGAAGAAATTTAGCAACCAGTTCGAGCCAAATTGGATAGTGCGAATCTGGAGCTACTTGAACCATCTAGAAGAACCAGTTCCATCTGTTGTCTTTTAGTCTAGTTTATTATACTAGATGGTCTAAAATTGTACCTTTTTCAGCTTTCTTAGAAGCAAATTGTACTAGGTGCTTGAGTTGTATCATTCAAGTTAGATTTAACTTGACGTAGTCACAACAGCCTGTGGAGTGTTGTTATAAGGGTTAGAGTTAATCCTTATGTTTACAAAAGAGTTTATTTTGTAAATGTAGTTGGCTTAGAGTTGTAGTGAAGTGTTTGGAGAAAATCCTACTGAGTAGTAGGTCGTGGTTTTTTCACTTTTTGAGCTGGGGGTTTTCCAAGTAAAAATCTCTGTCTGCTTTACTTTATGCATTTATTATTCCGCAACAGTACGAGTTTGAACACCAAGAAGAACCAGGTTCTTCTAGAGAGACAACACTAGAAAAATTGGATACCACACAAATTAACCTATCTTCTTGTGTGGTATTGACGTCTAAAACATTAATTGGTATCAGAGCGGGTTATCCTTGAAGAGGCTAACACTTTAGGAATTGATCAAGATGAGTGCACTACCTGAAAAGTGTAAAGAGAAATCCACCACTAGGCCACCGATGTTCGATGATCACTTGCACATGACTGATGGATGCTTTAAATGTGGTAAAAAGAACCACATGATCAAGAACTGTCCTATGTGGGAAGTCGAGTGGAAAAAGGAGAAATCTGAAAGAAGGAACAGAAAGAAGGAACATGTTCATGAAAAGAAGAACTACAACAAAAGGTCATCCAAAGCAATGGTTACTGAACGAGCTCTTATAGCAGTTCGGGAATCTGAAGATGAACCTGATAAAGAATCCGAGATAAGTTTTCTGGATCTTAAGGATAAAATTAAACTCCTTTCTAAAGATAGACTATTTGAATTGTTGCTAATTTTAATTGATGAATCTAAGAATATAAGTTCTGAAAAGAACAACTGTCAAAAGAGTGTAACTTTTTAGTAGTAGAATGCAAAAACCTGGAAATAAATATTTGTAAAACTGAAAAGGAAAATATTACATTGAAGAACCATATTCATGCACTTGATACAACTGTCTTAGAACTTAGATTTTCAAATCTAAAATTGAAATTAGGAACAGGTAAAGAAATAGCTAGTGACACACAACTCTCACTAGAAAAGGATCTAGGAAAGGTAAAATATGAGCTTTATAAAAAGGATGAACTGGTAATAACCCTGAAGGAGGACTTGACTAAGGTTAAGCATGAGCTAGACAAAACTTGTAAATGGAACATGTCCTCTGATGCACTTTCATGGCTACAAAAATATCATAGTAGCAACAGAAGAGGAGGACTAGGCTTTGGGAACTCTACACCTAAGTGGGATCCCAAAGGAAAGTACCTCACACTCCCTGAGAACAAAATTTGCACACACTATGGTATTATTGGTCATATAAAAGTGAATGCACTGCAAAAGAGAAGGCAAGTCAGAAGAATAAAAATTTTGTTCTAGCAAAAAATAGGCTGCCAAGTTGGGCTAAAAAGAATGTGATTTATCCTTTTGCATATAGAAAGGGACCCAAACTAGTTTGGGTTCCTAAGACTAACCCCTGATTTCCTTTTGCAGGTTCAAGTGAAGGGGAGCAACCAAATATGGTACATAGATAGTGGCTGCTCAAAGCACATGACAAGAAGCAAGGACCAATTCCTTTAACTTGAGAACCTCAAAGGAGGTAATGTCTCCTTTGGAAATATGAAGAAAGTCCAGCCTGAAAAATCATCACATGATGGAATAGGTCCTTCCACCCAGGGCAACGTGACAGGGGGAACTGACTAGAGAGGAACCGATCCTCAAACCTCGAGGGAACCTTTCCATGATCCTACTCCTCAGTAACAAAACTAGGGAGGAACATCCAAAGAAATTGACACTCCTATTGCAACATCCACAAAATTCGATATGGATGAACCCGGTTCATCTGTTGATCAAAAGATGTATAGGGGAATGATTAGCTCTTTGTTATATCTCACTGCTAGCAGACTTGACATTGTTTTCAGTGTAGGCCTTTGTGTTGGATTCCAGGAAAATCCAAAAGAGTCTCACTTGACTGATGTCAAGAGGAACTTGAGATACCTAAAAGGCACCACTGACCTTTGTCTATGGTATCCATAAGGTAGTAATTTCAACTTAGTGGGGTATGATGATGCTGATTATGCATCTTTTCTTGTGGATAGAAAGATCACCTCAGGTATGACACAATTTCTTGGCTCATGTCTTATGTCTTGGGCCACCAAAAGGTAAAATTCTTAGGGCTTATCTACTGCTGAAACTAAGTGTATTGTTGCTGCCTCATGTTGTGCTAAATGTTGTGGATCAAACAACAATTAATGGATTGTGGGATTGATGTAGGATGTATCACTATCTTTTGTGAAAACACTAATGCAATTAGTATGCACAAGAACTCGGTTCATCACAAAAGAACTAAACACATAGATGTTAGACATCATTTTAAGGGATAATTATGAGAAGAGATTGATCACTATTGAGTTTTATGCTACTTATAAACAGATTGTTGATATCCTTACAAAAGCACTGAGTAGAGAGCATTTTCAAAGGAACAGGTTATTATTAGGGATGATTAAGATCACCTGATTGAACCAGTTCAGAATGTATATGAAAAAAAAGGAAAAGAAAAATGAAAACAAAGAAAAATATTTGGCTAGAAAAGTCTTAAACGGGTGTAAATAATCAGATTAACAATTGCTCAGTCTCATACTACAAAAAGTATACTCTTATGCCATGTTTTGATATGACTCACTGATCACAAATGAATTTTTTTCTATCTTTGCAAATTAAGGCTTGATCAAGAGGATTCTAAAATGATGAACCTGGTTCATCGTGCTGGTTCATCTGAAAGGCGAGGTATGTGTTCTACACTCTGCAAAATTTGAAATACTAATAATTAAATCATGAGCAGAACTCTGCGCAAACTCAAAATCTTTTCAAAGCCTATCCATTTGAATTTGAACCAGTTCTGTTTCAACAAGAATCCTAGCCAAATTAAAATACCTAGATTCTAGGGAATCCTTAACCATCAATTCAAAACTAAAAGTTCATTCAAACCATCCCCTCACTTACAAAACCATTCCCAAATTTCTGATGACTCAGGTAACATCTGTCCCAAACCTTTCTTCTGAGATCATCTCTTTTGTTGCTAAAGAACTTAGAAAGTAGGTTCATACTGGTTGGGTCTGTGAAGGACGTGGAACTTCCAGAGACAAGAAGAATAGGTGGGTAAAAAAAATAGAAAAGAAAAGGAGAGTGAGGGAGTACGGAGTAATGAGAAGGGGAAAAGGGAAGGAAGTGGTTGATTCTTTACCCATATCTGAATCTGTTAGAATGGCTATTTGTGGAGTTGATCCAGAAAAGGAGGAAGAAAGTATCAAGAACGCAGGGGGAAGTGAATAAGGAGAAACCACTGAAGGGTTAGTAAATTTAGGAAAGGTACAGATGAACCTGGTTCATCTACTTAGGAAACCCTAGCGGATCTGCTGAAAATGTTAGGCGATAATTACAATCCAAAGAAGAAAAGAACTCCTAAAGCTCAAACGTTTGGAACAACAAGAGAAAGTAAGAAAAGTAAAGCTGCTCTTTCTGAGACTTCTAATATTTCTCTTCCAAGAGGAAGAAATACAAGGAGAAAGTTAAAGCAAAGTGAGGACGAGTTGAAGAAAGCTTTTAGAAGAGAGTAAGAAAAAAAGAGTGGAGAATGGTGGAAAAGGGGAAATAAAAGGTTGTTGAGCCTATTGAGGCTGTTGAAGTGGATGAGATGGACCTAGTCCATCAAAGTAAAAAAGTGGCAAAGGTAGAGGTTCAGACTCCTAAGCCCAAGAAAGTCAAGACTTCCTCAAAGAAGTCTCCATCTGTTTCTAAGTCTGGTGAACCATCCATCTTGGCTAAATGAACCAGGTCTGCAGTTTTTCCAAGTCTTAATTTCCTAGTCTGCCTAGAACTTTCAGTGACCCAGATTCAGAATTTTTGTTTGTTGCTCATGTTTTAACTGTTTTTGTTTTATTTTGTGAATTGTGGCAGAATCGTATTCGCTCTATCAATGAAATCTGATGTTTTTTGCTCTGATTCAGTATCTCTATTTTTTGATAGTTTTAATTCTTAGTTGATTATTGATGATTAATCCATGATTGCATGCAGTTGCCCAAATGGCCATGAGTAAGTGCTGAAAATCTGGGATTCACGCAATATTTTTTTGCAACTTTTTGATGATGCCAAAAGGGGGAAGATAGGCTGTGGTCTGAACATGTGATATTTATAACCTAATGAACCTGGTTCTTTGTGATAAATGCTTAATAGTCTTATATGTGTNTCCAAGTATTTGAATTTTTCAAGTACCATTTTCACGTAATGTGATTGGGACAAAGCCAGACCCTGAGGAGTCCTCTGGATTTTAATTCCTAGAATTACATCGGCCACTCCTAAGTCTTTCATATCAAACTTACTAGCAAGCATTTGCTTAGTAGCTTGAATGTCGGCAATGTCTTTGCTCATTATTAGCATATCATCAACATATAAGCAAATAATCACTATATGATTTGGAACGTTCTTAATGTAAACACATTTATCACGTTCATTAGNTATTTATAACCTAATGAACCTGGTTCTTTGTGATAAATGCTTAATAGTCTTATATGTGTCAATGTTGGACTAAGATGAAACATGCCTGAAGCACAAAGTTTGTCATCATCAAAAATGGGGAATTTGTTGGCCCAAGAAAGGAAATAGTTTTGAATATTGACAAAGGAAATCCGAGATGAACCAGGTCCATCACAGGGGACATAGACCAGCAGAGTCAAAGGCACATGAGATGCACATGCATGAGATAAATGTATTCTGGTAAAATTAAGATATCTTGTGATCGAAAAGATTGCAAAAATGAAATTGGAGAAGGACTCCTTATTCAATAAGCACAGAATCTAAGATAAGGAAGGGTTTAGGAGTTGAGTTTGACTAGAACTCTTCTACCAAGGAAGAGTTGCATTAGGATTCTAGTTAATTCCTTATCTACTAACTCCTATAAATTTCAGATTGTTCTTATTGTATATAGATGCACAAAAACATAAATTTATCAAGAATTGAGAGCAAAATTCGTGAAGAAATTTAGCAACCAGTTCGAGCCAAATTGGAGAATGCGAATCTGGAGCTACTTTAACCATCTAGAAGAACCAGTTCCATCTGTTGACTTTTAGTCTAGTTTATTGTAGTAGATGGTCTAAATTGTACCTTTTTCAGCTTTCTTAGAAGCAAATTGTACTAGGTACTTGAGTTGTATCATTCAAGTTAGATTTAACTTGACGTTGTCACAACATCCTGTGGCGTGTTGTTATAAGGATTAGAGTTAATCCTTAGGTTTACAAAAGAGTTTATTTTGTAAATGTTGTTGGATCAGAGTTGTAGTGAAGTGTTTGGAGAAAATCCTACTGAGTAGTAGGTCGTGGTTTTTTCACCTTTTGAGGCGAGTGTTTTCCACGTAAAAATCTATGTGTTCTTTACTTTTCTTCATTTATTATTCCGCAACAGTACGAGTTGGAACACCAAGAAGAACCAAGTTCTTTTAGAGAGACGGCGCTCAAAAAAATTCGATACCACACAAATTAACCTATCTTCTTGTGTGGTATTGACGTCTAAAACATCAACCTTATTCCTTGTAATTGTTCCATCCTCATCGAGCTTGTACCTGAAGACCCACTTGGTGCCAATCACTGATCCATCTAGTGGCATGGGTACCAAGTTCCATACTTGATTTCTTTCAAACTAATTCAGCTCTTCTTGCATGGCATTTACCCAATCAGCATCTTGTAGGGCTTCCCCAATGTTCTTTGGTTCGATTATGGATAGAAAGGCATCAAACGCACACAAATTTTTCAAGGATGATCTTGTTTTGATTTCGGATGCCAAATCTATTATGATGTTCTGAAGAGGGTGAGAACTCTGATATCTGTGTGGTTTAAGTACCATCTGTTCATTCCTAGATGATTACATGGTGTCTTGTTGCTGTGAAGCAGGATCAGGGCCATGTTGCATATGTTGAATTCCCCCTGTCATGATGCTTGGGGTAGTTGAACCTGGTCCATCACCTGTTCCACCTTACATGCTTGCTTCAATGTGATCATTGCTTCTTACTAGTCCAAGCTCCTCATCTTCAGGTTCCTGTCTCTCAGCAAGAATGTTAGTTTCATCAAAGACAACATGTATACTTTCTTCTACACACATAGTTCTTTTATTATACACTTTATAAGCTTTCCTATGTGATGAATATCCCAAGAATAATTCCTCATCACTTCTGGGGTCAAATTTTCCTAGGGAATCTTTGTCATTATTATGTACAAAACAATTGCATCCAAAAGCCCTAAAGTAGGATATGTTAGGCTTTCTCCCTTTAAGTAATTCATAGGGAGTTTTCTCTAACAAAGGTCTGGTCATGCATCTATTGATTATGTAACAAGCAGTGTTTATTGCTTCAGCCCAGAAGCTGTGAGGTAGTTTGCTAGATAGAAGCATGGTTCTTGTCATGTCTTCAAGAGTTCTGTTTTTCCTTTCAACAACCCCATTTTGCTGTGGGGTTCTAGGAGCAGAAAAGTTATGATTAACACCATGTTCATCACAGAACTCAGCAAACTTAGCATTCTCAAATTCAGTACCATGGTCAGATCTTATTGATGCTAGTTGATGTCCTAATTGATTTTGAGTTTTCTTGACAAATGAGGTGAACATATCAAATGCTTCATCCTTAGATGCCAGGAATAAGGTCCAAGTGAACCTTGAAAAATCATCAACTAGCACCATCACATATCTCTTACCACCTCTACTCAAAGTTCTCATAGGACCACATAGATCCATATGAACTAGTTCCAACGTCCTGGTGGTACTGACTATTTTCTTACTTTTGAAAGAGGACCTTACCTGCTTCCCCCTGGAACATGCCTCACAAACTTTATCTTCATTGAACTTAATGTTAGGAAGTCCTACCACTAAGTCCTTAGAGACTAGTTTGTTAAGCTGAGTTAGACTCGCATGACCAAGTCATTTGTGCCACAGGAGGAGATCACTGTCCAACACACTTAGGCAAGTGAGTTCATTTTCAGATAGTGTGGAGGTCTATGACATAGATGTTATTCATTCTTTTTCCTNCATCCTTACCTACCTTACCAACCCCAATGATTTCACCTTTCTTTCCGTTTCTAAAGGAGACATTTCCTCCTTTGAGACTTTCAAGTGAAAGGAACTGTTCCATGTTCCAGTCATATGCTTTGAGCAGCCACTATTCAAATACCAAATCCGGCTTCCCCTTCTCACTTGAACCTACAAAAAAGAATCAGAGGTTAGTCTTAAGAACCCAAACTAGTTTGGGTCCTTTTCTGTGAGAGAATGGATGAATCAATTTTTTCCTGGCCCAATTTGGTAGCTAGTTTTTCCCTTTTACAAACCTCTCATTTCTTCGATTGGCATGCTCTTTTGTAGTACACTCATATTTGTAGTGCCCAATATTACCACAATGGGTGCAGATTTTATTCTCAGAAAGAGTGAGATACTTGTTTTTGGGATCCCACTTGGGCAATTGACTTCCAAAGCCAATCCCTCTCCTGTTGCTACTATGATTCTCTTGAAGCCATATCAGGGCGTCAGAGGATTTATTCCATTTACAGGTTCGATCTAATTCATGTTTGACTTTGCCAAGTTGTTCATTAAGAGTTCTTATTTGTTCGTCCTTGGCATACATCTTATCTTTTAATTTTCCTATGTTTTCTTCTAACATGATATGAGAATGATCAACAACCTTTTTACTTGATCCTAGCTTTAGCTTTAAGTTTTCAGATTTTAGTTCTAGAATCTCAGTTTCAAGTGGATGAACCTGGTTCAACAAGTCAGTGTTTTTCTTTTCAGATTCACTGACTCAGATTTCTAGGTTCATGCACTTTTCTTTTAGCATTGCACATTCTGTAGATAGTTGATCCTTCTCTTTGGTTGTTTCCTCAGAATCATCTACGAAATCAAGTAGCAACCCAGAGAATTTTTCCTTAGATAGGAACTTTACTTTGTTTTTAAGATGGGAGATACTTACCTCTCGTTCTTCATGTCATTCCTTGACATATTCTCCAATTTCCATGATCTCCTAATCTTCAGTCTCCCCATCTTCTGATTCTTCATCTGAACTTTCCCCCCAAGCAGCAACCATAGCCTTTGTTGTGGTTTTCTTGGGTTGGTCCTGTTCCTTCTCTCATATCTCTTTTTTTCCATTATACTTCCCACTGAGGACAGTTTTTAATGAGNTCCTCTTCAAGAATGACTCTTCCAAGAGACTTCAGTTCATTAGTCAAGGTTGTGAACCTTGTGTACATCTCTTGGATAGTCTCTCCTTCTTTCATAGTGAAGTTTTCATACTGAGAGTATAGTAGAGTACCTCTTGACCTTTTTACCTGAGGTGTTCCTTCATGGGATACTTGCAAGGTATCCCAAATCTCTTTGGCAGTGGTGCAGCTTTGGATTCTACTGTACTCGTCTGGACCTAGTCCACGCACTAGCCACTTTTTGGCCTTTGCATTCTTCTCCCATTTCTTCAGATCCTCAGCAGTGCAATCAACTCTAGCCTTTGGTATATCTATACCTTCATAAATCTTCATCATGGTAGCTAGAGGAACATCAGTGACTATATCCCAGAGTTCATAGTCTTCTCCAGTTAGGTGATCTTTCATCCTATTTTTCCACCAAGAGTAATATTGGCCATTGAAGAGTGGTGGCCTTGCAGTTGATTGACCTTCCCAATTTCTAGGTGGTGCACTCATCTTGATCTTCTCTAAGGTGTTAGCCTTTCAAGGATAACCTGATCTGATACCAATTGATGTTTTATACGTCAATACCTCACAAGAAGATAAGTTACTTTGTGTGGTACCCAATTTTCGAGTGCTTTCTCAACAGAAGAACCTAGTTCATCTTGATGTACTTACTTATACTGTCGTGGAATATTAAAAGCAATAAAGTAAAAAAAAGGATTTTTACGTGGAAAACACCTTGCTCAAAAGGTGAAAAAACTACGACCTACTCCTCAGTAAGATTTGCTCAAACTCTTCACTAAATACTCTGAGCCAAATGGAATTACAAAACAAACTCCTTTGTAATCCTGGGACTAACTCTAATCCATTTGTATTAACTAGCCCCTAGCTAATTTCTACACACCTCAAGTTAACTCTAACTTGAACAATGCGTACCTACTACAATTGCTTCTATGAAAGCTGAAAGATACAATATTAAAACTCCTACAACAATCAACTAGACTCAATAATCAATAAGATGGAACTGGTTCTTTTAGTTGATCTGTAGCCTTTTAATCGCACAATGACTCTGCTAGCAAATTGACTCTGGGAACTTTGCTTTCAGACTTTTGATTCACTTCAGCTTTTGTGTCTGTCAAATTCCAGCAGAAATACATGAAGTATTTATAGAGTCCGTTGAGCTTGTCGTCCAATTCTAGTTGAATTCTACCTGGGTGAACATAATTCGTACCAAACTCAACTTCCTTTATTTTGTTACTTTCCTTGCTGAATTCAACTTCAATCATCTCATCAGTTTGCAACCTTTTCGCATTAGGAGATCTCTTGGTTCATTGATATTTCTCGTTCACAGATATCTCCTATGCATATATGGTTCAGGTGCCAGATATTCAGTTCAAGATGTGTGCTCTGATGGACCTGGTTCATCTGATCAGCCATTTGTCAATCTTCAAAGCAATGCAGTGACATGGGTCAACACTTGTGATGTCTTTTGGGCTTACCAACGCCCCAACAACATTCATGAACTTGATGAACAATTTATTTCATACCTATCTTGACTCATTCGTTATTGTGTTTATTGAAAACATTCTGGTGTACTCCTAGAGCCGGGAGGATCATGAGCAGCACCTGAGGAATGTGCTTCAGACCTTGAAGGAAAAGAAGTTATATGAAATATTTTGCAAAGTGCGAATTATCGCTAAATTCGGTGGCATTTTTGGGTCATGTAGTGTCGATTGAGGGGATCAAGGTGGATCCGAAGAGGATTGAAGCAGTGCAAAGTTGTCCCCGACCATATTCAGCTAAGAAGATCAGAAGTTTTCTACGTTTGGCAGGGTATTACCGTCGATTTGTAGAGGGTTTCTCATCTATTGTAACACCTATGAACAGATTGACCCAGAAGGGTGCTCCTTTCAGGGGGTCCGAGGAGTGTGAGGAGAGCTTTCAAAAGCTCAAGACAACTTTGACCATGATAAGTAGGGATTTTGACCGCTTATTTTCTCTCTTTTACTTGTGTTTTAGCTCGAAAATGCCTAAAGGTATCCCCGATAACTAATGAAATGAGCTTTCTTGCATGAATGTTGGGAAACGAGCCAAAGAAGTGAAAATCAACTCAAGAAGGAGTCAAAATTGAACAAGTACCAAAACAGGGCAAAAGTGCTTATAGTACGGACAACACAATACTGTGTGCGGACGCAAACAATGAAGGAACCCTGTCAAAATAAGCTTCAGAGTATGGAGACGGCATAATTTCTGTGCTGCCGCAGAAGAGAGGTTTAGACAGTTGGAAATTTTGAGAAATTGAAGCTGTGTGGACCGCACAATTATTGTGCGGCCGCAGAAGTCAGTGTGCGGCCGCATTCAGTAATATGCGGACCGTAGAGGAAGAGATTAAGAGAACCTTGAAGTGAAGCTATGCGGACCGCACGATTATTTTGCGGCTGCAGAAGCCAGTGTGCGGCTGTACTCACAAATTTGCGGTCTGCATAAACAGGTCCAGATCCCAGCCCAAGTCAAGTGTGCAGCCGCACTAAGAAATGTGCGGTCCGCACAACTAAATGAAGTACGGTCGCATCCCAATTTTGTGCGACCACGGAAGGCCCAGTTGACTAGTCAAGCTCAGAGTGCGAACTGCACTCAAGATTATGTGGCCACACAACCTCCGCATGGGCATTTTTGTCAGATATTTTCAGCTTCGTATAAATAGGGCTTTTTGACATTTTTAGGTCAAGTTTAGTTTTGGAGGAGCACCTGAGCCGTTTTTCTTTACTGCTTTAAGTAATTTTGTACTAGATTTGTATCCAGACATTAGATTTTCATACCATAATTTATTATTATGGATTCTATCTTTATTTCTTCTTTAATTTCTGCATTTTTCATGAGTAGCTAAATTTCAAGCTAGGGTTGGCAACCAACACTAGTGTGGGTATTTAATGGGTGTTTGAATTAGGGCTTGTTTGTGATTGAGTTAGTGATATTTATCCTCGTTCTTGCTAGAATTCAAGAATTCATGGTTGCAAATATTGATTCATGCCTAATTGACTTAGTCCCTACTTGAGAAAGAGAGACTAAGTCTAGGAAAACTTGGTTAACAAGAAATTGGAGTGAACTCAAGAAATTGATAGCTCCAATTAAAGGGTTGAATCTAGAGATAGTAAGACCCGAATTGAGCATTTATCACTTGTTTTGTGCAATACCCATTTGAACTTGAGAATGCCAAATTTGGCAAAATCACTCAAACTACCGAGAGGTATAGAGTGAGTATTTGAGAGTGATTGTTCTATTACAATCCCGACTAACTTGCCCTGTAGTTTACAACCTATTAGGTATCCACCTAGGTGGAACCCTAGATCCTTTTATCATTTGAAATACAACTCAAAACCAAAAATATTGTCTCTTAGTTTTGTAATTGCAAACAATAGAACAAATTAGAAACCATCAATCAAGAATGTGGAAAAGCAATTTAGGACAAATCATACAATCAAACTCGATATACACCTAATCCCTATTCTAACTCCATGTGGATTCGATCCCGACCTTCGTTGGGTTTAGTATTGCATCGACCGCCTCACTACCTAATTACAGTGTGGGTTTGGCGGAGATCAATTTTTGGCGCCGTTGCCGGAGGGCTTAAATGAATTTAGCTATATATCTAGGTTTTTGTGTGTTTTGTCTTTATTTTCTTCCGAGTCACTTATTTTGTTTTGCATTTCTTATAGGTACGAAATGGCTCTCAACAACGAGCCCATCAAAAATTTGCCATTGGGGGAGGAGGTAGGCAATGATCAAGGAGATGAGATTCATCCCGAACCTCAAGTAAATGGGTGAGGCCGACCGCCTCATGATAATATCCCAAACCCTCCCCCACCTTCACCAAGACCAGCAGCGCACTGGGTGTTGCTGAATGAGGATTATGCCAATGCTATAATCTCACCCCGTATTAGGGCGGGCAACTTCCAAATCACCAACGTGATGCTTTCACTACTTGAGCAATGGGGTTTCTTCACTGGAGCTCCAAGCCAAAATTCTTACAAGCATCTCAAGGGGTTCGTTGATACTTGTTGGGGAGCAAGCAAACAAATGTTTCTGAGGATGCACTGCGTTTGAGGCTATTTCCCTTTTCTCTACGGGGAAAGGCTTTGGACTAGTTAGAGAGTTTACCCAATCATTCCATACATACTTGGGATGAGTTGGCCGAAAGGTTCATTGCCAAATTTTTCTCTCCGAAGCACATGGCTACACTACAGGATGAAATTCTAGCATTCAAGGAAGAGCCCAATGAGCCATTGCACGAGATTTGGGAAAGATATTGTACCATGGTTTAGGAGTGCCCTAATAATGATATGACCGAGGCCATGATCTGACAAACCTTCTATAGGAGGATCAACACAAAAAATCAGTGTGTGGTAAATTAATCCGCCGGTGGAAACTTCATGAACACGCCTTATGCCGAAGCTTGTGAAATTTTGGATGAGATGGCACATACTTCTTCGGCGTGGAAAAGTAGGGACAATCTTCCTTAAGGTGACCCAAATGTTATTCACCTACACAAGGAGCTACATGATCATGGGCAAGCTTTTGCCGAGTTGACAACTACAATGAACCAATTGGCCAAGGCTCAGTTTCAACAGGTTCAAGGGCCGAAACAAGTGAATTCTATGGAAGGGGCGAGCATGATGATGAACAAGAGATGGAAAAGAGGTCAGCAAGTACAAAACCGTCCGGAACAATTTTAACAAGAATATAGTGGATACGACCAAGGTGATTCATATAATGAGCAAGAAGAAGAAGTGCAATATGTCCACAATTATCAAGGTCAAAGAAACAATGCTCAAAATTAACAACAATGGAGATCACAAGGAATTCAAGTAAATTGGAACAACCAAGGCCCCAAGGCAATTGGAGTGGTGGAAACAATAACAATAAAGGCAATTGGGGAATAACAATAATAAAGGCAACTGGGGAATAACAATAATAAAGGCAATTGGGGTAATCAAGGGAACCAAGGCAATTGGGAAGGCAATAATCAAGGTAATTGGGGTGGCAACTATAAAAGAAATTAGGGAGGCAACAACAATCCAGGGAATTGGAACAATAATAATCAAAGGAATCAGGGGTTGGGCTTTCAAAGGCCCCCGATGTATCAACAACCAAGCAACACGCCTCCATATCCGTCACCATGTCCTAGTTCTTTCAATAGTGAAATGGGACGGATTGAAAATATGTTTAGGCAAATGATGGAGAAAAATGCCGACTCCGATGCACAAACGGCCTCCTACAACACCTTTAGCCGCAATTTGGAGGCTCAACTTAGCCAAATATCTCAAGCTTTAAACACTTCCCCTAAGGGGGCACTACCTAGTAATACGGTGGTGAACCCGAAGGGTTGAGCAATATGGGGCATGCAATGGCCGTAACAACAAGAAGCGAAAGAAGTGGAGTTGCAAGTACCTCAAACCAAAGAAGAAATGTGGATGATGATGTGTTGGTTCAAGAAGATGACATTCCAAGCAATGATGTCCAAGCTAATGAAGAGGTGAGGATTGACATTGATGAAAGTGTGGAGGAGACACAAGAAGAAGTGAACCCGTCTAGGGAGCACGTGATAGACATACCGGATCCGGTAGTGCAAAAGGCCAAGGAAGCCATGCCAAGGCCTCCTCCTCCATATCCTCAAAGACTCGGAAAGCAAAACAGTAAGAATCAATTCAAGAAATTTATTGATATGATGAAGAGTTTGTCCATAAATGTGCCATTAGTTGAAGCCTTAGACCAAACGCTATGATATGCCAAGTTCATGAAGGATTTGGTAACAAAGAAGAGATCAATGAATTGTGAAACGATAAAAATGACACATCAAGTGAGTGTTATTGTCCATTTCATGGCTCCAAAATTGGAAGACTCTGACTTGTCGATGAGGCTAAAAATGGCGGATCAGACCATGAAAAGGCCATTGGAGATAATTTATGATATCTTAGTTCGGGTCGATAAGTTCATCCTTCCATCGGACTCTGTGATCCTTGATTGTGAGGTTGACTACGAGGTGCCTATTATCTTGGGGAGACCTTCCCTTTTTATGAGAAGGCTCTAGTTGATGTGGAAGCCATTGAGCTCACCTTCCGAGTATGTGACAAAAAAGTGGTGTTCCATGTATGCAAATAAATGAGGCAACCAAATAGCAGCGAAGTTTTTCATTCGTGGATCTAGTGACCGAAGTAATTGTTGATGACACAAGTGCTGTGATGAATGTTGAGGATACCTTGGATGTTGTGTTTCTAAATCATGATGAGGATGGAAATAAAGACTTTGTAGAATATGTCAATGCTTTGCAAGGAATGGGGTCATATACTTATGAGCCCAGAAAATTGTCCTTGGACCTTGAGAACCGGAAGACTCCTCCAACAAAGCCCTCAATCGAGGATCCTCCCACCCTGGAGTTAAAGCCCTTGCCTTCACACCTCAGGTATGAGTTTATTGGCCCTTGTTCCACTTTAGCTATTATTCTTTCCTTGTGCTTAACTAACGTACACGTAGACTCTATCTTGGCGGTGCTCCAAAAGAGGAAGAAAGCAATATGTTGGACATTGGCAGATATTCGGGGTATAAACCCTGCCTTTTTCATGCACAAAATTATTCTGGAGGAGGATGAAAAACCCTCCGTGGAACATCAAAGAATATTGAATGAAGTTATGCAATAGGTAGTGAAGAAGGAAATCATCAAATGGTTGGATGCCAGAGTTGTTTACCCCATTTCCGATAGCTCGTGGACCTCGCCGGTGCAATGTGTCCCAAAGAAAGGGGAATTATTGTGATAACAAATGATAACAATGAATTGATCCCCACAAGAACTGTCACCGGGTGAATATTCTGCATGGACTACAGGAAGCTCAACAAAGTTACCCGGAAAGACCATTTCCGCTTCCATTTCTTGATCAAATGTTGGATAGGTTGGCCGGACGTGCTTTTTACTGCTTCCTTGATGGATACTCTGGCTACAATCAGATTCTTATTTCTCCTGAGGACCAAGAGAAGACCATTTTCACTTGTCCCTATGGCACTTTCGCATTCTCGAGGATGCCATTTGGGTTATGCAGTGCACCGACAACTTTTTTATGGTGTATGATGGCCATCTTCACCGATATGGTGGAGGACTTCTTGAGGTTTTCATGGAAGATTTTTCTGTGGTAGGGAATTCTTTTGGAGAGTGCTTGGACAACTTGGGCAAGGTATTGGCAAGATGAGAGGAAACTAACCTGGTTTTGAATTGGGAAAAATGTCACTTAATGGTCGAGAAAGGCATTGTCCTCGGTCACAAGATTTCAAAGAATGGTATTGAGGTTGATAAAGCAAAAATTGAAGTGGTATCCAAACTCCCCCTACATACGTGAAGGGAGTGAGGAGCTTTCTAGGTCATGCGGGGTTCCACCGCTGATTTATCAAGGACTTTTCGAAGGTGGTGAACCCCTTGTGCAAACTTTTGGAGAAGGACGCCAAATTCCATTTCAATGAAGATTGTATGAAGGCATTCGAATTACTCAAGTATAAGTTGACTACTACTCCTATTATCACCGCACCAAATTGGAGCTTACCTTTTGAGTTCATGTGTGATGCAAACTATGTGGCGGTTGGAGCGGTATTGGGGCAACATATTAACAAGATCTTCCATCTGGTCTACTATTGTCATTGCTATGGAGAAGTTTCGCCCGTACTTGATGGGTACAAAGGTGATTGTTCACACCGACCATGCAGCGCTTCGGTAGTTGATGAGAAAGAAACATTCTAAGGCAAGATTGATGTGGTGGGTACTTCTTTTACAAGAATTTGATCTTGAGATCCAGGACTGCTAGGGGAGTGAAAACAAGTGGTGGACCCCTTGCCTCTATTGGAGGAGGAGACGAGGCCACAAGACAGCCTTGAGATCAATGATTCATTTCCCAACAAACAACTCCTATCCATTTCTATGACCATGATGCCATGGTTCGCCTATTTGGCCAATTATCTTGTGAGTGGAATTTTACCAAATGAGTTCTCTTAAAACCAAAGGAAAAAGATCAAAGGGATTGCCTGGACTAATATTGGGATGAGCCTTATCTATTCATAATTTGTACTGATGGTGTTATCCGGAGATGTGTACTGGAAGACGAACAATTGCGAATTCTTGAGGCTTTCCACTCTTCGCCATATGGTGGTCACCATGGTGGAGCGAGAATGACTACAAAGGTATTAAGTTGTGGATTCTATTAGCCAACTCTTTACAAGGACGCTAGCGATCTCGTCAAGTGTTGTGATGAATGTCAAAGGGCCGGTGGGAATTCCAAGAAAAATGAGATGTCCCTCACCACCATTTTGGAGATTGACATTTTTTATGTATGTGGCATTGATTTTATGGGTCCGTTCATGAGTTTATGTGGGAATAACTATATATTGGTAGTTGTGGATTATGTGTCGAAGTGGGTTGAAGACGTGGCTTTGACCAACAATGAAGCTCGGAGTGTGGTAGCATTCTTGAAGAAGAACATATTCACAAGGTTTGGTACTCCAAGGGCCATTATTAGTGATGGGGGATCACACTTTTGCAACAAAGCTTTTGATACTCTACTCTTCAAGTATGGTGTCACTCACAAAGTGTCAACCCCCTATCATCTTTAAGCAAGTGGATAGGTTGAAGTCTCCAACCGGGAGATTAGGAGTATTTTTTCAAAGACTGTGAATGCCAACCGAACGTATTGGTCGAATAAACTTGACGATGCTCTTTGGGCTTATAGGACAGCTTACAAAACACAAATTGTTATATCTCTGTATCGGTTAGTGTTCGGGAAAGCTTGTCACCTTCTGGTGGAAGTTGAGCAAAAGGCTATGTGGGCATTGAAGAAGTTTAATCTTAAATGGGATGTCGCCACCAACTTAAGGGTGGGAAAACTAAATGAGTTTGATGAGTTCCGGTTCCATGCATATTCAAGTTCGTCTTTGTATAAGGAAAAAATGAAGTATCTCCATGACAAGTAGATTCAGAATAAAGAACTTAAAGAATGCAATCTTGTGCTATTGTTCAATTCTCGGTTGCGGATGTTTTCGGGAAATTTGAAATCCAAGTGGAGTGGCCCAATTGAAGTTGTGCATGTGACACCCTTTGGTACTCTAGATCTGAAAAATAAGAATGATGAGGTGTTTAGAGTCAATGGGCATCGGGTGAAACGTTATCTTGGTAAGGTTCATGATGGCCACGTTATGGAATTGCTTCATTTCAAGTGATTGATGGTAACTTGCGTCGTGCCGTGATTATATCAGGCGCTTCTTGGGAGGCAACCCATGTTTCTTTTCATTTTCTTATTTTTCATCTTTTTTAGATAGGTTTTGTATTGAGGTAACTGGGTTTGAAGTGAATTGCAGGAAAAATATGGAAAAATTGGCAAAGTATGGAATTCATGCGACCGCACCAAAAATATGCGGACAGCATAGAAGGGTCCACGACCGCACAATTCCTTGTGCGGCCGCACAACTGGGTACCAAAAAATGTCAACTCTCTGAAGTTGGTTTTGCAGAAAAAGGGCCATTATGCGGCCGCACTCAAATGTTTGCGGACCTCACAGGGTTATGCAGCGGCACTCATTTTTGTGCAGATCGTACAACATTGTTCACTCCAGGTAAGGAGTGCGGACCGCACTCAAAAATATGCGGCCGCACTCAGGGAAGACATGAACCGCCTTTGCTAGGGTATAAATTGGTCTTTTCACCACTATTCACACTTTACTCTCTCTTAACTCCCAAGCCCTAGTAAACACTATGCAATCCTAAATATTGTTCCAAAATCACACTCACTTCATCAATCTAGATTCTTACTTGAATCACCCACTACTGGTATGTTCAATTCATGTAGATTTTTGTTCATGTTTCTCAAATTTTGTTTTTGATTTCTTTGAGGAGTTTAGTTATTTTAGGCCTAAAAATTTCAAATGTGCTTAATTTGTTCTTCAAAATCATGTGGGTAGTTACATACATGCTCATTAGGGGTTGGGTAGACCAATAAGTATGTCAATTTGTGCACACCATGCTTAATCTTTGAAAATTTGGCAAGAACCCTAACTTCAGTGTCGATACAATTTAAATTGTGTGGCTGCACACATTTTTGTGCAGTCCGCATAACTGGCATAAAAGGGGTTTAGATATGATTGAACTATGAGGACCGCAGTCAAAATGAGGTGGTCCGCAGAAGAAGTGTGCGGCCGCATAAAAATTTGTGCGGTCCACACTCTACACTTCAGAGAACCAGTAATTTCAGTTTGGGACTTGTGAGCCACACTCAAAATTGTGCGGTCCGCACTCGAGGTTATGCGGCTCACTTAAAAAGTGTGCGAACAGCACTAGGCAGTCTGCGGATGCACTTAGATTTGTGCGGACCGCACTGCCTCATTACTGACCGCTTGTCTGCAACTGTGCTTCAACTGTTTTCTTTGCTTTGAATTCAACTGACAAATGTAACTTGTATTGCAGACAATGGTTAGATCCCCCGTCAGAGGTGATTCTTCAAAAGGGAGGGGTGAACCCTCTCGGGGCCGAGGTCGGGGCAAGAATAACCTACCACTGTCCATTCAGAAAACAAAAAGCAAGAAAGCAACTGCAAACAAAGTACCTTACTCCTCTAATACCAGTAAATGTACCCCGTCTAGGGAAACCTCTGAGGGTCACATTATGGAGGTCCAGCCTGAACCTCAGTCCCAACCACCTCAACCCACTGGGTGCTATCAATTGTGCAATGAGCCTACAGACAGTTCCTCCATTGATTCTGATACGGAAAGCCAGGGTTTCGAGCCCTCCTCTTCACCTACCCCTCCGGCACCTATTGATATTGATGATGATGACATCTCAGGTGACGGTAGATGGGGAGATACTCGTGTGGGTTGTTTTGAAAGGACAAAGAAGAAGTAAATGTGGGAGGATAGATTCGTCAGCTTGACGGCATTCAACAGATTCATGGAGTTGTGGCCTGGTCGCTCACACTGGAGCGACAATTCTTGATGAAGGATTTGGACATTCATAATCCAAATGTCCTTAGGGAATTCCAGGAACAAAAGGAGTGGAATTGGTTCAATCATCCGGTTTTAGATGAAAATTAGCATTTGGTCAGGGAGTTCTACGCCAAAATAGCTCATATCAAGGCGGGAACAAAAGTGACAAAAATGAGGAATTTGAAAGTTCATTTTGATGCCCATATTTTGAATACTTATGTGGGTTTTGAGCAAGTGGAAACGGTCCAGTATTTGGAGAAGTTAGCTTTGGATGAAGCAGCTCGCCCTTGACTAGATGAAATTTTGGCTGCCCCAGGACCACCACCACCATGGATCACAGCAGGAGTGCCTATTATGTAGGCCACCCTCAACTTCGAAGCTAAAGGCTGGAAAAATTTTGTGTGCAACATAATTGATCCAAGCTTGAATGAGAACAACCTCCCACTTCCCTCAGCAGTTCTGGTGGCTTCTATTATGGTGGGATACCCGATCAATATGGGTGCAATCATGTAAACCAGAATCACATTGGCGGTCCGTAAGAATGAAAAGTCCTACCCGTTTTGGAACATCCTCACAGAGTACTTCAATGATACAAAGGTGGAGCCAAGGACATATGACACAAATGTAAAATCTAAGAAGCCTTTTTCTTGGTATCACTTGCAAGGTGTGGACAGCCCAAAGTTCAAAAGGTCGGACACTACCACAGTTGGACAGTCTGACGAACCAATAATGGTAGGTTCAGAGGATGCTGCTGAGCCATCTTCAGCTCCCACGCCTACCACATCAGCCAGTTCTTCCTCCGATACAGCCGCCATGCCACCACCACAATCCTCCAGGCCTCCCAGTTCAGTTCCAGTTCCATCCTCATCCACCTATCCTCTCACTGCGTTGCGAGTCTCCCAGACTTTGGCGAGCCACAACAACAGGATGCAGACAACCACTTCTAAGCTGTGTGACATCTCCAGTTCTGTTGCAGCCTAGCCCTCTACTCCAATAGTGCCATAGGTGCCGCCGTCAGTGGAGGAAAATTTGACGAAGATCCTGGACAACTAACAAACTATCATGGACACTCTGGTAGCTCAGCAGGGTGCCATTGAGGAGTTGGCCAAGCAAGTGAAGAAAATGATAAAGTCCCAAGCGCCAAAGAAGACAGTGAAAAGTTTGAGAAAATAGGTAAACAATTTAGCAACAGCAGGTGACTTGCCCTTTGACCTATTGATAGAGACAGGTCTATCAATACGGATTGATCTAGCAGCACCATCAGTGGAGGCACCATCATTAGAGGCTGGCCAGTCTGATGAGCTAGATCTCACTGCCCCCACTGCTGAGGAGATGCTCCGGATACTCACCAACCCTGTGGTCCCTTAACCCGGAGATGATGATATACAGTTAGAGGAGACCGAGGGCGGCGGTGCTGCTAGTCACCCTGAGACCACATAGGGAGTTTTCTTTACTCTCTACCCTCTTTTGCTTTGTTTTGCTAAGCATTGGGGACAATGCTTGCTATTTTTTTTTGGGGGGGGGGGGG
>ML359863.1:0-28749 GCA_005239505.1 Nicotiana paniculata | reverse complement strand
CTGAAGTTCTCCATTTACTAGAGCTGAAGTTCCCCAGTTACAAAGACAAAAATTTCAGCTCTAGAGATGAAGTTAGTTCCCCAGTTACAAAGACAACAACTTCAGCTCGCAAGCTACTTCAGGCCTGTCTACTAGAATGCTGAAGTTTTGCGTGATTGCCTTTGTTACTTCAGCCCCGCATGCTGAAGTTATGCACAAAAGTGGGTACGGATTCAATTTTTTTTACAAAGCGGGTATAAGTTAAAACGTGGCACAAAAAGTGGGTATGGATGCAAAAGCCCCATCAAAATCACATCCAATCTTCCTCAAATTATGTATGTTGACTCATCAATATGTTTTTAATAAATTTCAATCATACCCATTGAAAAAGATTCTTTTTTATTTAAATGTTATATATATATAAATATATATAAAATTATCACCTTATTTGCTACCTCATCAATGGAATTTTCTTTTTGTTTTGCATCTATTGTTGCTAATCACGGAGAGAAAGAACCTTATATTTTTAGGTTTTTAATTTTTATATGTATTTGATTAACTTTAGTAAATCTATAATTAATATGTTGTGACTTACGTGGATATTTCGGTAAGATTTCCATTATTCGATATCAATAGCTACAAAAATTTAAAAATGTAAATAGAACTAAACTACTAATTTGTAGCTTTCGGAAACACACAACGGTCCAAGCCCGAATCGAAAACGAACCAAAACTACAAAATAGCAATGCTAGTTAGTTTTTGAACGGATCATTTAAAAATAATTAGTATTTTTAAAGGCATTGAAAAATAGTTACTATTTTGCTGTAACACAAAAAGTTCTAGCATAATATACTGGAGATCGGTATACCTGTGTATGAACTTTCAACATATTACGTTGAACTTCTAACACGGGAAAAGTTCCAGCATAATATACTGAATATTGCACATGTGTATTAACTTCCAGCATATTATGCTGGATCGGAATATTATATTGAAACTTCAGTATATTATACTGGAAGTCCAGTATATTATACTGGAACTCCACTATAATTCAAATATATTATGCTAGAATATTTTTTGTATTTTGAATAATACTTTTGTTCAAATTTATTATTACATAAAAAATAAGAAAATTTGGATTACTTTTGAAATGACTGCTAATTTTGAACTGACACTTGTAAATGTAAATGACTATTTTTTAATTTCTCCCCCAAAACTAGTATTCGAGCGGCTTTACTTCAACTACATTACTTTTCCTTATCTATAGACAGGAATGGTATAGTCCATTTCAGTCCCCTTAGCTCTAGCAAAGCAACAACAATGGCGGGACTAACCAGTCTGAAGCTATCTCTGTTTCCCAATTCGTGTGCACTCTCCTCCTCTTCTTCTTCTCTCTCCTTCCCATCCTCAAAGCCATTCCTCGTTTCAACCAGAATTTTCCACAGAACATCCCACCGTTTCCCTAGTAAGTAACCCCCCCCCCCCACACACACACACAAAGCTTCTTACTGCGGCAATGTTCTTCTTTTTCTACTCAAAAACTTTTTCGGTTATATTTAATTTTCTTTTATTGGTCATTCTCAGAGATATATGCGTATTCTAGCAATGATATTAAAGTGGGCAGCAACATTGAAGTCGATGGAGCTCCTTGCAAGGTTATAGGTGATTAATGACCACCACCATTTTCATATTATCTCTGTTAATTTTGTAATTATTTTGTATCCCACGTGATATTATGATTTTACCATTTTCAGATTATCCATATTTTTCTGACTGATTAGTATGTACTTCTCATAGTACATTGTTGTTAATTGGATTTTAGCTTTTTATTTCTTGATTATGCTAAGCATGTATTGTTTATTCACAAGTAAAGGAAAGGGGTTGTGAACCAGCTCTAGTAATTTGTCTAAGTAATTTGTGAAAGTTCAGGCTTTAGAGTTTAGACAGTCAAGTGACTAGTTTCAAAGAAGTAAACGTTCTATACTTCTTACAAATCTGGAAGTTACTATTTTTAGTACGTTTTAAAATTTTATAACCATGTGTAATTGACAACCATATATCCTACCGACCCCCAAATAACAGGATTATTAGTTACTACTGAAAATACACAAACTAGAGCAAGACTAGAGGATTCCCGAGTGAAGCGTAAGGTTTCATGATTACATTGGATGAATGAATGAACTGATTATGCTAAAAGTTGCTTAGAGCATTGTTAGTCCGCTCAGACTCAAGAGTATACTAGCTGTTAGAACTGTTTGTTTTGCTGTTCAGATTTCTATATAGGTTACCGAGATATTTTTTGGTACTGTGATAAACTCAAACTTTTGTATCCATGTATAATTGACTGTGATTTTACTTGTAATCAATAAAGCAGAATTCAAGAACAGTTGATTTTTTTGAATACTCATACAAATGGAATAGTTTGGTCTTGAGTACACCTAAAATTTGGTTGACTCTTTTACTGTTTGATAATATTTATTGTTTGCGTGTGTTTAGAGTTTCTTCATGTAAAGCCTGGGAAAGGGGCTGCATTCGTGAGAACCACATTGCGCAATTATGTAACAGGGAACACCGTTGAGAAAACTTTCCGAGCTGGAAGTAAGGTATTATCTTTAGAACCACCTACTCTTCAATGCTTATTCTCTTACTCTATCTGCGTTATATGCTTCCGGTGGATTTTATTGCTAAGTTCAGACCATATGCATGTCATTTATACTATATAAGGACTTGTTATGTAGCTCGAGCCATGCTTTTTGCATAACTTTGTGGGATAAGTTCCTTTTTTAATAGGAACAACATCACTAATCTTGTTGTTTGACTTTCACCAGGCAATAGAATATCTGTCGAAGGCAGTGTGAAAGTTCCTCTCCTTTATTTAGAACATAAGATACATTTCAATCTACTGAAAGACTCTCAGACCTATTACTATGATAATGGACCTGCAACTTTACCGTCAGTTTTTTTTCCCAATCAAATTGATGCCTATGTGATTTTAAATTCCAGTTGACATTCAACTATCTCTGCAGATAGAAGAGGCAAATATCTACAAGGAGACAAAGCAATTCACTTACAAAGATGGTGCCCAGTTTGTCTTCATGGATCTGGTATAGTACAGTAACTTTTAATAGAGTGGTCCAATGTGCTAGTTTTGGTCTTGCAGCTTCACTAGCATGCAGCTTATGCAGGTTACTTTTATAGAGCCCCCAAATCCCAATCAGTAAAAGTGACCCTCCACCATCTTTCTCCCTCCCTCCAAAACAAAAAAAAAAAGGAACACGCATATCCTGGCCACATGTAAATGGGCCAACTCTAGCAGCAATTCTTTTTTTCCCTACTGTTTACCTATGAAATGCAAGATACTACTTTTATCCCTTGTTAATATTTAGCCCGTATAATGTTCTGGAGATTATGTCTTTCAGCTTATCCTTGGGCTAATTTATTTGGTTTTGGCGAAGTTCTAAATATCTGATCTATAGTTGCACCTTACAAGTCCCTTAAGTTGTGGGCTCTGACCTTTCTTATCCCGATTTAGCTGTGCTAGTCAGACAGGTAAAAGTGGTTTGTTCAGATATTTGAGCATAGACGTAGAGTGTGCATTTCCAAAAATTTGGAGTTTTACATCTTTTGTGTGCTTGGTGTAATCTGAAACAGGAAAACGGTGTAAATATTTTTGTTAACTTCGTTGTGTCACTACATGTTTAAAGGGATCTGAAAGTTCTTTTTGCTGTAAATATCAGTATCTTCGTGGTGCACATGAATGAAATACCTATAAAAATACAAAGGAAAAGGTTCAATGTTGCTTACTAATGTCTTAATTGGTCACGTTAATGAGCAAAAATAATGTCTTAATTGGTTACTTTACTTGTGTGGATCAAGTTCCCTTCCAATGCCCCTTAGTCCATACCCACTTCTAGGAAGGATGAATAGAATTTGGTTGTCTTTTTATTCCCCCTTATATGTATAAACTATATATACTATGATAACTTTGGGGAAATTTTTATTGCAGACCAGTTATGAAGAATATCGTCTAAATGAAAAAGATGTTGGAGATAAAGCGAAGTTTCTAAAAGAGGGCATGGACTGCACTTTGCTTTTCTGGAATGGAAAGGTTTTTTCCAGTGCTGAACTTATTTTCAGTGTTTGCAGTTCTGATTTTCTCCTTTGAAAGTGTCTATCGAGAATCTCTGATTAACCCTATAGCTTGTCTTGTCGAAGATAGTACTTTCGTATCTTTTTTTAACGGTAATCAATATACTAAGGTTAATATTTCCATAGGTGATCGACTTTGAATTGCCTATAACAGTGAAGTTGACAGTGGTGGATGTTGATCCAGGTCTCAAAGGTGACACTGCACAAGGTAATCATTTCTTCTTTTCTAGCTTGAGCTTAAATGGAGAAACATGGTCAGTGAGGATTCATATAGGGACTGCAGTGCAGTTATAGCTTGAACAATTGAACTGGGAGACTAATGTCTATGAGGGGATTTTGGAGGCGTAAACACTTCATGTCTTTGAACTATAACAGGAAAGTATAGCAATAGTGCTCTATATTTTTGTGAAGGTTAACTTTCTTTAATTGGATATATTCTTAATGTGTCTACCTTGGTCCCCCCAAAACGTGTCAGCTTTGCCTTTTTCCCCCCATTGCCTTCAGTTGGGTTGGGATGGGGGAGCCAAGTTTTACTCTGAAGTCCCCTTCTTCATCTTCCTATGATGCCCGTCCCTCTTCTGTTTGTAGAAATCATGGATGACATCCCATTTCCTTCTTTCGTTATAGTTTATCCAGAATATTTCCAGCTAAATAGAAAATGTTGGTATTGTCAGATGTAAATATTGAATATTGACTCGCATTCAAGGTGTATGTGGGCAACTGATTCCGATGTGCCTATGAATCATATGTAATAGGGCTATAGCATTATAATTATCCATGTCTTTTGGTCCATCTTTGTGTCAACTTCTGAAATTCTTGACGGTCTTCTGAATGGCTATTAAAAAAGGGCAGCCTGGTGCACTAAACTCCCGTTATGCACGAGATCCGGGGAAGGGCCGAACGACAAGGGTCTATTGTACGCAGCCTTATCCTGCATTTCTACAAGAGGCTGTTTTCACGACTCGAACCCGTGATCTTTGATCACATGACAACAACTTTACGAGTTACGCCAAGGCTCCCCCTTCAATCTTCTGAATGGCTACTATGAGGCCAAATATATATTTGATGGGCAATTGTCTAGAGTAAATTACTCCTTTTCTTTTTGTTCTTCTGCGAGCTTGTGAATATGATTTGTATTATGTGTCAGGTGGATCAAAGCCAGCAACCGTTGACACGGGTGCAGTTGTTAACGTTCCATTATTCATAGAAAGGGGGGAGGAAATTTTGGTGGATACTAGAAACGGACAATACATGAGTCGCGCAAAGGAGGCTTGAGATAAGTTCTGTAGCAGCTGGAAATTTTGGTATCATAATGTATTAAAATCAAGTGTTATCGGGAGTAACATTAGGACCTCACTGCAGATGCTCTTTGACACCTTTTCGTCTCCACTGTTTTTGTGCAGACAATGAAGTGATGTATAAATCATCGTAGCTAAAAATTATCAGGTAGATAGTCTTTGTTGTAATGAAGAGACAGGTGGTTATTACAGTAAATGTAAACGTCCTCATCATTATTTGATGTATCCTACACATCTGGGAAAAACAGGTTTCATTAACATGAAAATTGGTATGATTTAAGAATAACATGGGATGATATGCATAAATCGAGAAATGATCCAAATTTTTCCTTCTATAAAGAAGGGGAAAAGTATAGTTGCTCACTAAAATAATAGCCGATAAATATATATTTTTGTATATTAATGTATAATATACGTATATTTTTGAATATTTGGCTAGCAGATGTAACTATTATAGTAATGTGTTAAAAGCCCTAAAAGAACATAGTTAGATATATTCCTAGCACTATATTTTACTAACCACTTATGGTGCCTGATTTACCATAATAACCTTAATAAGATGCTCTATAATTTAAGGTTATCAGTTCTCAGGAATGAACAAGAGATATTCGGTTAATAAAATGAGTAATTTATACAATTCCTTTGATAGTTTGTACTTCGCACCATTGTTTTAAAAGGAGGGGGTGTGAGGCAGGGTGTTTTACTTGATCGAGTCGGGGGCGTACGCCCCATGAATTTTTAAAAATTTTAATTTAACAATTAATAAAACAACATAATAACACAAAAAATTATAAAATATAAATTAAAAGTTAAAAATTAAAAGAAAATTAAAGAAACTCATAGAAAAAAAGATATTTAGCATGATTCTAAGTAGAAATAATGCATACAAATCACGTGTAATGTCTTAACTTTCAAATAATTAAAAACTTACAATTTCTTTAAAAAAATTATCAAACACCATATTTTACCTTCCTAAAAGTAAATAATCAATAAATCTTATTAGCACGATAATTAAAATATTACTCCTTCATGAATAAATACAACTTAGTTTAAAATATCAAGTTAATAAAAGTCTATAACTAGGAGGGACATATGAACTAAGACACGACCAATAACAAGTGAAGACATAAATTCGCAACACTACCTCTCATTATTAGAGTTGTGCTCAATCTTTATAATTATATCGATAAATAGAATATTTATCATTAATGTGTTAAAGAATTTTGAGCGTCAATGATATTAATTAGGAAATTCGACACGTGATTTGCGCTAGAACTGTTAGGCGAGCTCCGAGCGTTGGGTGTTAGGCGTGTTTAGGGCGCATGGTCGGACTTGGGATGTAACTCGTAAGCCTCACAGAACTAAGCCCCACACATGAGCCCACGACGTTCTGCAAGTGCCTCGCTCATGGGTGTATGGGTCAAAATATGTCCATGAAGGTCGACGCTAAAGGAAGTAGTAAGGGGTCGACTGAGTCGTGCCCACGTTCGTAAGAGACGATCTTAATAAGCATCTTGGCCATAGCCGAGATCGAGTCAATGATGAATCTATATGGTGGAACGCCTGCCGTGAAGCTAAAGGGGAATGACGAAAAACATAATCAAGAGAGAACCCGCTAGTTAAAGACCGCTGGACAAACGGGAACATGAGAAGTATAAATAACATGTAACAAGACAAGATCAAAAAGGATTAAAGGGAAGATTGGATCAGAAGATAGAAAGAGAATTTCTATCAAAGGGTACAACCAAGATCTCGGGAGAAAACCCTAAGAGCCTCTGCAACTGATTCAACAATAATCGATCCAGTACTTATTAAGGAGTATTCTTCCTTCCTTCATTCTTATAAGTGTAGGGCAATGCATCAAAGATGTAATCTTATCATTCATGTTTGGTGTCTTTTTGTAAATATCACAAGAGCTATATAAACTTGATTTAGTTCGATGTCCATGTTCATTATGCTTTGATCTAGAGTCAATTATGTTTGGTTAGGATTTACCCTCTATCTTCCTCATCAGTAAGTTTAACAAAAAGTTTGATATATTTTTTGTGCAAACAATTTGGTGCCGTTTGTGGGGATTTCCTAATCGAAATTCTAGTTCCCTCTAGATCGAAAACCAACCAAGAATATGTATAGAAGACAAACGGTTAAAACAACCAATCTAATATGGGTTAGATCTTCGCGTGACAATAAGTTGGGCTCGTTATATGCATGGTGGAGAGGAATCACAGCCACTATGCGCTTGGCATGACCGCAATCCTGTTCGACGAATTTTTCTTACTTACTGGCATGCCCTTCCGCCTCTTAGTAAGGGACAATAGGCTGTTGTGCGATTTCTCGAAATAGTGGGCACACCCTGCCCCATCTTCGTACCCGCATGTACTGGTGATTTGTGAATAGAGTATGCCACGCTTTCCTTATCCGTGCATATCTGACGAATTCAGACCGGGACTCGACCTTAATATCCCAACGAGTAAATGTGCATCCAAGATATTCCAACCCTCGAGGAACCGGGGCGCAACTAATGACGAGGCCAAGTACAGCCACCAAACCTGGAACCATCATTTGGACACAGAGCGAAGCAAGTGGCCGTGCAACGCAATCCCTCCTTCCTCCGGCTCGCTGGGCCAAGTTAATAGAATTTCATTATGGTTTGAACTATCACGTTCTTCTGTCGGTACAAAACAGGGACCTGAACACTTTCAGAGCTACACCAATAAGGGACAGACGCCATCAGAACACCTAGGGAGAGGGTTCTATGCCATGTCGACACGCAGACAACGATCAAGAAAAATCAAGCAAACTAGGACTCGCCCATGAGGCACCCGGTATTCTCCAACGAAAGCAAAATCAAGCGAACTGGGAATCGCCCATGAGGCGCCCAATATTCTCCAACGAAAGCAAAATCAAGCGAGCTGGGGCTCGCCCATGAAACACAGTATTCTCCAACGAAATAAAAATCAAGCGAATTGGGACTCGCCCATGAGGGGCCCAGTATTCTCCAACGAAAACAAAATCAAGCAAACTGGGACTCGCCCATGAGGCGCCCAGTATTCTCCAACGAAAGAAAAATCAAACGAGTTGGGGCTCGCCCATGAAACACAATATTCTCCAATGAAAGTAAAATTAAGCGAGTGGGACTCGCTACAGTACACGCGTGAATAATACGGTGACGGGTGGCGTTCTACAAAAAGATAATACAATGGGTTATCATTTCAACGTCTCTCGAATTAACACCCTTATGACCATCGCCAAATCAAAAGAGAGCTCGACCTCGCTCGACTCTGCAATGGAATATCGTTTCGACCTCGCTCGAATTAACACCCTTGCGACCATCGGTCATCGCCAAATTAAAAGAAAGCTCGATCTCTCTCGACTTTGCAATGGGTATCATTTTGACCTCGCTCGAATTAACACCCTCACGGTCATCGGATGTCGCCCAATAAAAACTTTCGAACTTCGATATTGTTCGAACGTACAAGACAAAACCAACTTTGTCCAAGATGAAGGGGCCGCCTCGAAGTTCAAGAAGGTTATTCATCACTCCGCCTATCAATTACTCTAGCCAGACCGATGAAGGGACTAGGTAGATGGAGAACATCTCAAATGCATATGTTGAAGAAAGTATGTAACATTCTCCAATGAAATAAACAAAGCAATATGCAACATTCTTTCTCACAACTACAAATCGCTCCACATCCTACATGCATTTGACCTTGCTCGAATCTCTTACATTCGACCTCGCTCGAATCACTTATATTCGGCCCCGCTCAAATCACTTACATTCGACCTCGCTCGAATTAACTTGCATTCGACCTCGCTCGTATTAACTTGCATTCGACCTCGCTCGAATCACTTACTTTCGACCTCGCTCGAATCACTTACATTCGAACTCGCTCGAATCATTTACATTCGACCTCGCTCGAATTACCAAACATTCGACATCACTCGAAATCATTCACACCGGCGACGCTCGAAATTTCTTACGACCGGCCAAAGATTGACCCAAAGCCAGCCTATGGTCAACCTACTAAGAAAAAAACCACAACGAAATAAGACAGCACAAGAAATTGGCCTCGTCCGGAGTTGCAGGTCGGACTCATGCAATGACTACCCCGCTCGAGCCGGTCAAGGTCAGATTCCCAACTAGAAGGATCAAGGACTCGTCACGACAAAGTCCGAAGATCAATACAAAAGTATGCAACAAACGAAAAATCAATCAAAAACAAACTAAGAGGATACACAAATAAAGGCAGAGCATCGTTCCATTCAAATATACGCGCGCAACAACTGCACCTTACAAAAGGCCAGAACAGGCCCACAAAAAGAGGAAAAAAGGAAAGCTAAGTATGAAAGTTGCAACAACGGTCTCACTCAATGTCATATCCACTAACGTTCTCATCATCATCGTCATTAAGAAGCCCCTCTTCAACATCAACGCTCCCACCAACCTCTGTTGACGCGGGGTCATAACCACAATTGAAACGAGCCTCACGTGCCCTCTCCCGAGCGCCCTCAAAGGCAGCCTCAAAAACACTTCCCGCCTCCCACAAACCCTTGTATATGTCTCGTTAGGCCTCAACATAAACCCATATCTCATGCAAGTGACAAGGAGCGGCGGTAGAGGCAGATTCAACCTGAGCCAACAGACGCGCCTTCTCAGCCTCGAGGGTCACGACTTGATCTCCCAAACTCGAAGCTTCCTGGTAAATCTCACTGATGCGCTCCTTGATCCTAGCCTCCCTCATTGTGGACATCGCCCTTTCGTACTCCTGCTCGGACCTGAGGACATGGATGATGTCTTCTAGTGCCGCTTCCCTCGCCAAAGCTGACGCTCAAGCACGCTCGGATTGCTCCAACATGACCACTTTACCTTCCGATTCGGCCAGCTTCTCCACCCATTCTGCACTGAGAGCGTTCACCCTGGAAGCACTCTGTTCAAGCTCAGCTTGCAATGATTGCACTCTGGCCTGAAGGTCCTCGCACTCCGCGGTGACCCCCTTGCCCACCTCGAGCTCCTCATTCTTAGCATGAAGCAGCTCCTCAAGCTCACTTCACCTGCGGATAGACCACATCAGGTCCTCATATCTTCTCTCCAACTCCTCCCTGGTAGACTGAGTACCATCACCCGCTCTAAGCTGCTCACGCAACTCACGGCATCTGTTACGATACCGCTGATACTTCTCGGTTATTTTCTGAAACATTTTGGCCCATGTCTCAGCCCTACGAGCACTTTCAACCTCTAGCATGTAAGTCTGCGAAAGGAGGAGAAAGAATTAGTGAATATAAAGGGTCACAAAGCTAAGACGGCAAATGACCTTACCCTTAAGCCCATTACAACTACACCACACGACAACTGAGAATCACTGACCGCCTGGAGAGTTCCACTCTCAGCGGCAGAATAGAGAAGATCAAACTGCGACACCAACTCCACTGTATCTTGTAGCAGATTAAGATCCGACAGAATCTCAAGTATACGGGAAGGACCTCCCGCCATCACCGCAGTCCTGGTAAAGCCCTCCTTGAACATCCTCATGTCTTCGGGATCGATGTCAAACTCAGTCTCATAGTCCTCGACCACGACGCTTTTCCATCTCTCTGGTCGAAGGAGAGGTACGGTTCTGTCGGGATGATGAGGGTCTGCCATGCATGGTCACGACAGCCTCGAGACCCCGTGCCTCGATACACTAGCCTCCCGAGTACTCGCCGCAGGCCTCACCTCCACTTCCTGCTCGGCTCCCTCCCCGACCTCAGGAACCGTCAAAGCAGGGTCGCCCCTCAAGGACGTCTCAATTACAAAGGTCTCTTCCAATACTACCCTCCGCCTCTTCGATGAGACCTCCCCACTACCGACGAGGCAAGATTCTCCCGACGATCGAACCGCAGGAACCGGAGTCTCCGATTGGGGAACAACCTCCAAACGTACAACTTCGGTCGCAGGCCTGGTTCGACTAGCAGCCCGACTCCTCGTACCTTCGCCCATAGAAATAACCGGTGCAGGCCGGACAAAGTTCACCGGCTGACGGAACGCTAGCGGGGGAGCCCTCGACCTTCTCGGCCCTCTCCGACCTTCCGATAAGAAGAGTTAGATCTCATAACGACGAGATAAAGGGAACAGTGTAGGGATTAAAGATAAAACCATAAGCCGACTCACCAATCAGAGGTTTACACCCAAATTTCTCATGAAAGGACGCCCATTCGCGAATCCCGACCTTGTGGGGAAGGATTGTGCCCACCCACTCGCGGATGTCATCCACTAGCGGGGGAGGTAACTTTTCCGCTGCAAAAACAAAAAAGAGGGAAAGAAAAATAAACCTTTAGCCAAGTCGTCGACATAAAGACAGTTAATGGTCTCCCTAAATAAAAACACGAAGTAAGTAGAGGAAAGCTTACGAGCAAAGTTCCACGTCTCTGGAAACCCGCCGAGTTCGCCACAAGATGCTTCGTTTGCACATAAAAATAGATTTCCCAAAAACCGCGATTAGCCTTATCATCCATATTCACCACCAAGCTCTTAGTCCCTCGATGCCGCAGATGAATCATCATGCCCTGAAGAAAGCGAGACGCAAAGATGTGAAGCATATTCCCAAGGGAAATTTCCTGGCCAGCCAGCTCCGCGAACTTGATTAGCATAAGGAATAGCTTGTACACATATGGGGAGAGCTGAGCCGGACACACTTCATAAAATTGACAGAAGTCGACCACCAAAGAAGGCAGAGGAAGTGTGTACCCAACGACAAAGGGATACGCATAGAACACGCAGTATCCCGGGCGGCGTAGATGCACTATATCGCCACCCACTGACACCATTTCAATGTGAGCCGGGACACCCCACTTGGATTTAAGCATCATGATCGCAGCTTCATCCATGGTGGAAAGAACGGGCGTCGGTTCATTCCCGGTAGGGCTATGAAAATCAGTCCTTGCCTTTCCGGGACGAGGAACCACCTCATCCACCGTCGAGAACCCTTCATCTTCCACCACCTCCACTCCCTCCTCAAGACGGGATACGTCATCCTCCGGCACCGGAGCACCAGTAACCCTGTCAGAATGAGAAGAAGTACCAACCATTTGTTGTTTTGATCAAAAGGAACGAAAGCGGTGAAGAGAGTGGGCAGTGATTACCACAAATTCAGGCAAAAATGGAAATCCGAGAAATTAGAGAAAGAAGGGGTTCGCTAAATCTCTTTCTTAACGACAGTTGAAAAAGTAACATTCAAATGAGGGACTCTCATCTATTTATAGGGTTACATGTGCCAAGAGAGGGAAAGCCAAGAGCCGTCAATTAAAGGAGGAAAACCGAGAAGGCACGAGAAACGATACGCCACCCGAGGATCATGCGTCATAATGACACCCGCATCTCTGACTTCTGAGATTGATGTGACAGTTCCATTTCGAACCGATGTGACGGTCTGATGCGATTCCTGGATCATAGTGTCACCATCTCGCCATGAGGCTCTCATCCCGATACTGGGCAGAAAGATTTTTCACTTTTCGAATTGGCATAGTCCACCTATTGAACTCGCCGAGAGGCGACTTCAACAGGAGAATGGACTAACTGTATGGGTCAAAATCTGTTCATGAAGGTCGACGCTAAATGAAGCAGTAAAGGGTCGACTGAGTCGTGCCCACGTTCGTAAGAGACGACCTCAATAAGCATCTCGGCTATAGCCGAGATCGAGCCAATGGTGAGTCTATATGGTGGAACGCATGCCGTGAAGCTAAAAGGGAATGATGAAAAACATAATCAAGAGAGAACCCGCTGGTTAAAGACTACAGGACAAACAGAAACATGAGAAGTATAAATAAGAGGTAAGAAGACAAGATCAAAGGGGAAAAAAGGGGAAGACTGGATCAAAAGATAGAAAGAGAATTTCTATCAAAGGGTACATCCAAGATCTGGGCCGGAAACCCTAAGAGCCTCTGCAACTGATTCAACAATAATTGATCCAGTACTTATCAGGGAGTATTCTTCCTTCCTTCATTCTTATAAGTGTAGAGCAACGCATCAAAGATGTAAGCTTATCATTCATGTTTGGTGTCTTTTTGTAAATATCACAAGAGCTATATAAACTTGATTTCGTTGGATGTTCATGTTCATTATGCTTTGATCTAGAGTCAATTATGTTTGGTTAGGATTTACTCTCCATCTTCCTCATCAGATTATTTAACAAAAAGTTTGATATATTTTTTGTGCAAACAATGGCCGAGCCCGGAGCGAGTCCCATAAATGCTTTTAAAACACTGCTTCATATTAGTGGAAGAAGGATATTTGAGATACTCAACGCTTGAGCTCCATGCATAAATGCCTAAAATTTGTACACAAAAATGCCAGCAGAAGTGTCTAATTAGGCTTTGGCATGCAAAACATGCATGTATAAACAAAGTGGCTAAACTTATAAAAATTTAAGAACATTACGACATTGTTTTAGAAAAAAGACGGACTAAGGGTGTGTTTGGTACCAAGGAAATCATTTTTCGGAAAATATTTTTCAATTTTTCCATGTTTGGTTGGTTAAAATAATTTAGAAAATATTTTCCTTATGAACTTATTTTCCTTCAATTGGAGGAAAATATTTTCCTTATCAAGAGAAGGAAAATATTTTTCAAAACTCCTTCTCAACCTTCCCCACCCCACAACCCCACACCCATCCACCTAACCCACCCCATGCCTACCCAACCCACCCCGTCTTTCCAAAAAGGTTTTCTTTACAAATTTTCAATTTTTTTACCACCCCCCATTTTTTTTTTTACTTTTAATAATTTTAAATTTCTGGTTTTCGTTTTTCTGCACCCCTGTCCTCACCCCTGCACAAAAAAAGTTCTTTTTTTAAATTTTTAAATTTCTGTTTTTCCTTTTNCCTCCCCCCGCCCCTCACCCCACCCCCCTCTCGGGAAAATAAAATTTATTTTTAATATATTTTCAGTTTTAATTTTTTTATCTTTCGATTTACAGATTCGAACTTTTACAAGCTCCAAAGTTATGAGTTCGGAAGTTTATGTGTTTGGAAGTTTACGAATTCGAAATTTTGCGGTTTCAAATGTTTAGTGGTTCAGAAGTTTATGAACTTTGTGGGTTCGGAAGGTTGTTGGTTCGAAAGTTTATGGCTTCATTTTTATTGTATCTAAATTATTTATTAATACCCTTGACAAGTTATTTTCCTTAATTTGCGTATCAAACACCGAAAAATAAATGAGATTACTACTTATTTTCCAAGAAAATATTTTTCACGAAAAATATTTTTCGTTATACCAAACACACCCTAAAATGATCTCCATTTTGTCATTTGGGAAACATAGAAAGTTGCGTATTCACCACCCTCCCTAAATATCATACTAGGTTTTGTTGTAAAGGTGATTTATGAAATTAAAAATTGTTTATTACTCGTATTAAACAATAAATCCTAATCAATGTTTAATTTTTTTCTCTCTCACTCTTCACTATTGTCTCTATGAAGAAACTAGGGGTGGGTATCGGTCGGTTCGATTCGATTATGAATATTATCGGTTTAGCATATCGGTTTACAAATATGATAAACCGATAAGATATCAGTTATCGGTTATCGATCATTAACGGTTCGGTTATCGATTTACCCGATAAGATAATTCAATCTAGAGTTAAGCAAAAAATAAAAGACCATTCACTAGAGTTAAGCAAAAAAGAGAAGAATTCACATATTTTATACTACTCATTTTTGTGTTCTGGCCACGACTAATATTTGAAGCATATTTCATTTTGAAAAATTCATGACCTGTGCAATTTCAAAAATTGATACTAGAACTCCACAAGCATTGCATCTCCAATTCACTGGAAATAATAGTTAACAGGAACATAAATTACAGTTTTTTAGTTTTCTGCCAAACCATAATCAAGAGATCAATGTCATTTTTTAGAGTCCAATTGTAGCAAGAGCAATAAGAGTACTATTAATTCAATAATTGTCCAAACACAATTGAAATAATATTAATTCTTCAACAACAGTTGTTCAAATACATTAAAAACAATACAAAGTAGTAGCAATTTCACCTTAAAATTAACAAGTACAAACATAGTACTAAAACATGAGCATAAAATAAAGAATTGAAAACAATAGAAAATTCTATATTTTTATTATCGAACTCTACTGTAAAACTTAAAAGAAAGGAACGAAATTTATTCTTAACAAAGAGGAAATTTTGAAATACAAATTTGTGCTAAGATTCTAAGAATGTGATTGTACTTTAAATTTTGAAGAAGAACTGACGAAGAATTGAATAAGAGTCTGAAGAGTGAACTGTGAAACTTCAATCTTGAATGCGGCTGAAAAAATACAAGAAAAAGAGAGAATGAAGCCGTAGATGTATTTATATACTTAAGAGTAAAATTATAATTTTATTAAATCTTATTGGGTTATTGATTAACCCGTTAACAAATTGGACCCGAATCTATAACTCAATAATAAAAAAAATATAAAATCATTACTAAACTATTAATTCAATAACCCCATATCGATACCAATAAGCTTTTCTTTGGTTCGGGCCTATGTATGCCCAGCCATACAAGAAACAAAAGAAAAACCCTTTCTGCAAAATCACCAGTTTTGCCACTGCTCGAAGCTCTTCGACAGACCGCGACTCCAACTGACCAATCTCCACCTCCACGTCGACTCTCTCCGTCGCCGTCGCCATCGCCATCGCCGGAAAGGTTTCTTCTTACTCTTATTTTTAGTTAGCAATTGGTAAATATGTTTCAGTTTCATAGCTTCCTAATTTCATGGCACCAATATCCATATAAGATATCTCAGTTTCTCCCCTTTCTTTTTTCGACTTAAGGTTGATGAAGTATCTCACTTGATTCCCTTTTCTTCCTCCAATCTAGTTTAAGGGCCGTTTGATTTTTGTACTAAAATGAGCTGTTGTGTATCAAATGTAGCCAATTTGCTCATCAATGTAAGTATTTAAAGTGGGTTGAGACCTTATTTTCGGCCACTTCTACACTTATTTAATCTGTATTCTTTGATTTCCATACTTCTTTTTTTCTCTCGTTCTCCTGTCTACTGGTGATTTTTTTTTTCCGGACTTCTGTGAAATTCGAAAATCGAAACTGAGGTCTGAGATAGGTCCGGTGAATTCTACATTTGTGAGAGCAGTTACATTCATGTGGGTAAGCTTTGAAAATAGAGTTTTGGGACAACTTTTGATCCTTTGCACAATAAATTGTGTACAATGTAATTTAAGGTCAAAGGCGATACTTTAAGGAAACAATTGATATGACTGTATATTGTTCTATTAGAGCCTCTTTCAGCTGATCTAAATACTTTAACGACTAACAATGTGATGTTGGCTGTGGAAAGTGAGTTTCTTTCCACTTATAGAGCCAAAGAGAAGTCTCGCCAGTTTAATATGTATTGATTTTTGGGATGTGGTAAAGTAGGACAACTTACAAACTTTAAACCATCTGAATGGATGTTCTTTTGAATTTTACCAAAAATGACAACTTCTTTTTGCTTAGGCCTGTAACTATTTATTCCCTATAGATTTTAACACCAAAAATCTTGCTATGCTAACTGGTTGTGGTTTGATGCATCATACCTCCAATAGGCAACAAATTGTCTTTGAATTTGAAGTAAGTGTTTCACAAATTAGCTGATTGGTTGGTTCTATGGCAGATGAAGTACATGAAACCATACAACTTATTTCAAGAATTGCTCAAGTCAAATACACTTGCAAGTAGTCGTTTTCTTGGGTTGGATGTGGGCGATAAGTACGTTGGTCTAGCTGTTTCGGATTCAACCAATAAAGTTGCATCACCTCTCGCGTAATGTAGCTCCTCTGAAACTTCTAAAATTCTGGTCACGTCATGTTCAGTTTTATGACATCATTGTGTTAGAAAAAATGACATTAATGTTGGGTACATGCAGTGTTCTCGTCCGTAAGAAAACAAATATCGACTTGATGGCCAAAGATTTCCTGAATCTGGTAAGGTTTACCATCTTGCAAGATTATACTTTACATGTCCTAAGTTAAATTTGCTTTTGATTTGCCTAAAAATGGATTCTTAAATGATGGCTTAATAATAATGAGAGACTTGCAACGAAATCCCCAGCTGTATACGAACATAAAGAATAATACATGTTGTGCCATGTAGACTGATGTGACTATATTGTTACTTAATAGGCCCCTCAGATTCTTTTGTAAACTTATCAAAATTTTATGTAGTTAACTTACGATCTCTAGCAATTTGGTTCATTAAGTGGTTAAAGAGTTTTGTTGCTTGCCTTCTGCCACTTTTAACCTAATTCAAAGACCCAAATTGATTAGTCAATCAATAGGCGGGGTTACATATAAAAGATTTTATTTTCTTAATAATTGTTTTGCAGAAGTCCATTTGTTATGAACCCAGCTCTCTTCCATTCAGCTTCTCTTTTCTCCACCTTTGACCATCACAGTACTACAAAGAAATCTAAACTGTGTGTTCCAAGTTACTTGGATGTACATTGTACATTCATCATATTTGGATGACAATAAAACTTGCTTTCGATAAAGTGAATAATGTACTACTGCAAAATGCAAAATTTCGTCCTCCCTTCTCCCTTCAAATAACTCCTATTTTTCCTTTTTTGTCTGCAGGTTTCTGAACTTTCCTTGGGGGCCTTTGTTTTCGGCTATCCGTTTGATAGACAGAAAATGAGTCGAGATGTATGTTTTCACTTTGATAATGACTTGGTCTGCTTTATTAGCACGGTTTGAAATCAACATTTTTTCGTTCTTTATCAGGCTGTGCAAGTTAAGTTTCTCATTGACGACCTTTGTCGGACGGGGGAACTTAGAGGTGTAAAGTACACATTTTGGGATGAATGTTTCACATCTAAGGTATATGATCTTAACTTTTTAACTTTGTAAAAGCAGAGCGGATTAGTCATGTCTTATTATAAAGATCGTATCGCACAATTCTTCTTTTTGAAAGGTTGCTACTAGTTTATGTTTAACTCTCCCACCAAAATAATGTTAGTTGATGGACTTACGGACGATAACTGAGCTTGAATCTTCGTTTGTTATTGTTAATGTTAACTTATAGTTGCATGTAAAAGAAGGATTTAGGCCTACCACAGTATGACTCTTTAAATAAATATAAGCAAAAGCTTGCTTTCAAATGCGAAATGACCAACAATTATATGTACTGTTTTGCTTTCAGAATGTTGAGCTGTTACTACAACCTTTAAAATTGCACCCAGCACAGACGAAGACGATGTTAGACAAATTTGCAGCAGTCGGAATACTTCAGGTAATAAAAGAACTTACCCCGTCTGTACTGTTGAGTTAGAACCATAGTTTACTTCACTGAATAAGTATTTTTTTCTTTTCAACACTTAGACCAGTTCATAGTTTACTTCGCTGAAGAAGTATGTTTCCTTTTCAACACTTAGACAAGTTCCTTCTAACTCGGATAACTTCTGGCTGAAGGAAAAACTTTTGCCTCATTAGAGACAAATTAGTATTGTTTGTACAAAAATAAATTTATCTTGTAATTCATAGCTGTAATAGACTCCGCTTATTTTCAACTAAGATTATATTTTTTTTTTCTCAATATTTATTTAAGTAACTGAGTTAAAACATCTTTTCGAAATTGTTTGGTTAGAACATTTACATGTAATAAAGAGTTCATTAGAGCAATATATTTTTCATGATTCAATCAAGTCTTTGTTTCCTTTTAGATTCATTTCACGATTAGCTTTGCCTCTTCTCTTGGAAAAAATGGAGAATAATTTGGTGTTACTGAAGGCTTTGCATGTTGTAATACAATAATTATGATGCTTTGTTGCAGGGGTACTTGGACTTTGTTAACAGGAAACGTGCCTCAACGCCTGACAAAGACTCTTCTGAGGATGGTCCATAATCTACATCTGATTACATTAATTCCTTCAAAAGATGGACGGGTAACGTTGTACTTATACTAACATTGAAATAATGAGTTGTAGGCGTTGTAGATTAGTGTATTTTGTTAAACATTTTTGTATTTATCCTATGTATAAATTGTACTTTTAAGTATTAATTATAATTAGCTTGAGTAAAACTTTAATAAGATCGGATGATTACTTTTGTTGGACGGATGAGCACCAAATTCATTAACATTAACTTATTTAAATGTTTTTCAACATTGAGAAATTTTGACAACATTTGCTACACGTGCTCTCTAGTATCTATTGGTAGTTTATAATGGAACTCAGTTACTTCTGAATTATCTTCGTTATAAGTACACTTTCATTGTAGTGTAATAGTGTGTCATCCTTGTATTCTAGGCGAAATTTTTTATTTTGTGTCTCACACAATTGACACTTATGGTGTGAGGCTTCTTTTTTGTGGAAGTTGTGTTCACCAATATATTTAGTGGTAGGTGAAAAATGACTTCATTACCTGGAGGCTGGAGCTGTTAATCCTTTGTATACATACAGCACAAAAGCAATCAATCAGTACAATAAAGCTGCGTATTACTTGTATTGCTTCCCATTTTCTGAATACATTTTTTCCAAATAGCTCCTTTGGTTATCTCTCTCCAGTTCTCATATCATCCCTATAGATTTTCTGGAAGGCAAGTGCCAGACAAGCTTTCGAATGTATCGGGCAATATTTGAACGAAAAAACACACTATTTCTTGGAATTCAAACACCTTCTTGCAAAAATGCAGGGTAAGGTTGCGTACTGTCACACCTCCTTTTTCCCCCCGGGTGAGGGTAGTAAGGGAGTTTTTCCAATTAAAGTGACATTATTCGGTTTTGGGACTTACTATTATTTCAGAGTCGCCACCCGGATTTTTGACGATGCTCCGGGACACCGTTTTGTTTTAAAATCCCAAATCGAGGAAATTTTGACTCTGTTTTGATTTGTTCGCGACCAGAAATTTGAGTAAGGAATTATGTTAACCCGGGAGAAGGTGTTAGGCACTCTCGAATTTCGTGGTTCTAGCACGGTCGCTTAACTATTAATATTTGGCTTAATTATCTAATTTACATATTTTAAACTTATTGTGCTTTTTAGCCTTTTTCACTTTTATCCGATTTTAGTATTTATGGATTTATCTTGAAACAAGTCACGATGGCGTGCACTTGTTTGTTTTTGGACATATTGCAATTACGCCACATGAAATGCATCCGTAATTACAACATATGATTTTTATTAGTTTAAAGTTGGAGACAGGGACATGAGTTGTCGCACCTGCATGTAGATTACGTAGTCAAGACTATGGTCATGACAGTTTTATAGTGCTTTTTTGAGGCGGTGTTCGATTATTTTCTATGTTTTCTATTTGAAGGAACATTTTAGTTTTAAAATCAATTAAGACGTTTTATGAATTTATCTTGGACAAGTTACGATGATGTACACTTGTTGTTTTTGAACACATGGTAATCATGTCACATGAAATGCACCAGTGGTTGCTGTATGCGTTTTATTAATGTTCGGAGTTAAGGGTCGGCATGAGTTGCCACTCTCGAGTGTAGATTATGGTTATTTGAAGTAATATTTGATTACTTATTAAATTTCAAAAAAAGAAGTATTTTTCAACCTAAAAGATATGTAGAAGTCTTTTTAAGCTTAAATTCATTAGTCTAAAGGACAAAGGGCTTGGGCTATGACCATATTTTAGCCCAATTGTTATTTTACTCTCTTTGGCCAATCCTAATCATGGCTATTTGTGAAGGAGGTAAAGCTGTATTAATTCCATTAAAAAGCATGTTAACAATGAAAGGTTTACAAGAAATCTAACAGATTATTGATTCACAAATTACATATTTGAAGAGCCAAGTTAACACATTCAACTATAGTAGAACAATTTTATTAATTTCATATGGACTAAATACATGCCTTTCAAATCATGATTCATATGTATTAGGTCTTACACGGGAGTGTTCATACATCTATCGTTGTAAATTTGGAAAACCTAATGAGATGAATTAAAAATGTTTTGAATTACGAATTCCTGTTTATATATTTTCGAAAGTCGTTGAATCTGAAATGATTGTTTCCAAAATTTTGGTAAATGTTTACAAGGAGATTTCGGACATACTAATTTGGGTACAAATTCATACGAAATGCTTTTGAATAGCAAATCTATACTTATACATTTAAAAGTTCATCAGAGACGAAAAGAAACAATTTTTTTTTTTGGTAAATCATAGGAATTTTAAGAGAACAGATTTTTTAAAACTTGGAGTCTTCAGACAAATTCATTTTTATACTGAAATTATACAAAGGCATTTCAGATCCTAATCAAATACTAACAATCCTATGACAATAATTATTGAAATGAAGGTATAGCCTTAAGGCTTTTGCACTTTTGTCTCATCTAGGCCCAATCGCCTGAGAGTCCAGATCGAATCAGGCCTTAGCGAGCTGGCCCGACTTCATAAAGTGAAGCAATACAAAACTGGATATGAATTCAATAATGTCCAGTCTTTATTACAACTCTATACTATTACATTTCCAACTTTTGCTATGAAATACTACTTCTAACTAATGAAATAAGAAAAGAAAAACTGAGAGTCTGCTGCTCCTTTGCAAGCCAACAGTACCTCAAGGACTCAAGCCTGCATTTCATCATTGATTTTTAAAACCATAAGTCTTAAGATTTTAATGCATGGACAACATTACAAACATATTTTTATGCATCCCATAGAATGAATCTGACCATTAAAGGGGTCAGATTCAACTCTAATGATACTCTACTACACATAATACAAAAAAAAGAACATATAAACAACTTGAATAAACCAACATATATTTGGTTAGCACGTTTGAATTTAGCATTCAGATTTGAGCAAGAAAGGGACTGAATAGGTAATTTTCAGCAGATATAGGCATGTCTATCTATGAAAATGAAGTTATAGTGAAAAGAAATTGAAGAACATTGATATTTCACATTACTTTTTATATTCAGCAGTTTCTACTTCATGTACGGTGAAGTTTACATACCTTGAAGTAGAAGAAAATAACAGCAAAGTTGAAGACTAAATAAAGGTCAGAAAAGGAGGCTTTTGTGAGCTTAATAGCAACAACAAACAGTCAGAAATCCAAGGAGAGAATAACCAGCAGGAATAGCAGCTTAAACCCAAGAAAAAACCGAAAGTTTTGGAAGAAATCAATAGCCAAAAACTACTCCTTAAACCCAAAACTAGGCAGAATCAGATTTGATACCCATTTGTATTTTTTTTTTGGATTTTTTTATTTCTTCTCAAATTCTAAGGAGAGATTCCAGAATAGAAAATGAAAGTTGCGTATGACGTCAATTTTTCAGTGGTAAAAATGCAGAGAATACCCTTCAAAATCTATATATATTTCCAGATTTTGCAGTAGTCAAAAAAGGGTCCCTTTTAGTGGGAAAAAGTGTGTGTATATACAGGGGTATTTGGGATAGGATATGCTTAGCATATTCCTTATCCAATAAGCTGAAAATAGTAGAAATGCAGCTGTCAACCTATCCTTTTTGGACAGCTGCACCTATTCTAGAAAATTCTAGCCCTTGAAATTACCTTTTTAACCCTAAAAAATCTGATTTCTTTATTCTAGAAGGTTCTTGGGTTGTTACACCCAAGATTCCCTTACTAAAAATCCTATACTACCCCTTAAAGTCTCTAGAATTACCCTTAGGTAGGTTGAGCTGATTGGGGTTAACTATTAACTTGGGTTAGTTAATCCTAATTAGCTTACTTTGATTAATTAAAACTAATAGTTCTTCTTAACTAGCATTAGGACTTAATTAATTAAGGGTGCTCAATTAGTTTATTCAATTGATCCTTGGTCTTAGTTAATTATATTAGTAACTAAACTCTTGATGAAGTTAGGAGCCTAATTAACTAATCAATTAATCTAGGTGAATGATTAATCTTTAGACTATACTAAAGTTAGGGTGATTAATCAAATGGAGGTAGACAGTAGTATTTAGAGAGGAGATAAAGCGACAATAAAGGTATTATGGAAAACTTAAGCATGAATCAATAAAGCTAACTATTAATTTTAACAAGTAGAACACCTAATAAATCAATGATGATTAACAGGAAATCCTAAGTGACTAAACATGGTTGCAAAACAGTCAGGAATGTGCATAACATGTTAAACACTTAATTAATCAAATCGAAGGTAGTGCAAATCAAAGAAGAACAGTCATACATACAGACAATGACAAGACCTAAGTTAGGAAACATGGTTATCAGAGAAACCTAATTACTTAATTGACGAGAACAAATCAAAACATGACTGTCATGAAATACATTTAGAGCTTAAACTAAATGATTAGGAAGAAATATGAACAAGTAGAAGAAGACAATGAAAGAAAACAAAAAATCAAAACAGTGATACAACAAATAAAAAAAAACAGTGATTAAACCATGACATATTCATGCTAATAGTACAAGAAACAGTTAGAAAGGAAGGGGGAGATACCCGTTAAAGGGGTTTGGACAAACTACGGCGACTAGCCGGAGTTTGGTCGGACTACGGCGACCTCCAAAAGTGACCCTTACTCACATGAATTGACGGCTCTCATCGAGAACCATCGACTCATGTAAGTTTGAGTCACAAAGTCGCTTGGGATCATCTTCAGCATGTTCTAGGGTTTTGACAGTTTCCTAGATTCAGAATTACTCTTAACTGGATGGTTATTTGGGGAAATTGATAGTGAGAGGTGATTGAGGGAAGGGTGAGGATCATCTGGTGCGAATTTGGGGTTGATCGGAGAAGCTCCGCCGCCGGAGGCGATTTCCGGCCNGGGGGGGGGGGTGTAAGACTTTGAAGTGAATTGGGGTAGGGGTGTTTGAAACAGTTAAATACTTATTAGGGGTTTAGTTCCGGACCGTTGGATCAAAATTATCCAACGATCGAGGTGAAAGGAAAGCTAAACAACGTCGTTTGGGTTGTGTAGGGGCAGGCCGGGTGGGATATGGGATTTGGGCTGGGTTGTTTGAGTGTATAGAGATAAGGATTGGGCCTTGGTATTTCTTGGCCCATGTCTGATTTAATTCTCTTTTTTAAAACTAATCTAAACTACTTCATTAATTTAAATTAACTTAAAACTCCACAAAAATGTATTAATTAATTCTAACTCAGTCTAATTAGATATTGATTGGTAAATAAATTAAGGGTGAAACAATTAATTTGACACTCATATATTTTAAAAGAAAAAGTCAAGTTTCACAATTTGTTCAAAAAAATGACTAAATTTAACAATTAGTTATTAAAATTACATTACATCAAATAATCATCATCCGTTTGTTATTTTATTCAATTAATTACACATAATGAATATATAATTCCTCGATAATAATGATGCGCCTAATTACGCAAATTTAAATAATTTTAAAGGACGAATTATGAATATGCAATGCAAAATAAATTCACAATTAACACTAAAATTCAACAAAATTTGTGAAATTAATTTATTTTATTGAATTTTTAGGAGTATATGGTGGGTGAATAGTCACATGCTCACAGCTGCCGCTCTTTGCTCGGAAACTCGAAGAGTTTCGGGCAAAGACAAAGTGAGCAGTCGTGAACGACTTTTACCCATTCGCATGCTCCATGTGAAACATTTTTGAAAAGTTTGACTGAACCCTGCTTCAGAGGTTGCCTACATATCCTTGGCTATAAAGGAATCAGATCCAGTGTAGTTCTGGAAGTTTTGGTAGCTGGGACTACCGAGTAACTGTGGTTTCACTGCGGTTGCTGCTGTTACTGCTGCTGATCTCCTTATTACACCTAAGTACAAAACGAAGGACTAACTAAAACCTATCAGCTGCTAAATTACAAGATTCCTATCTAGGACTTGGTCTTGAGTCTTGATCTTTTGTTGACTCTGATCCGGATCCTGGTGCTTGTTAGTCACAGATGCTGGTTTTGTCTTATAGTCCTCGGATCAAAGCGGGATATACTAGACGGATGGCTTCAATCTCGTCCTGAATAGTCCACATCTTCCCCGTTTGTGCACTTTTAGATTCAATCTTCTCTTTCTTCTTTTTGTTTTGTTATTTTGGATCGAAACTTCTTCTTTTGGTCGTCTCGAGTTCCAATGTTCTAGAAACATAATCTGCACAAAATCAAAACAAACGAACGAAATTTTCTGCCCCAGTTTTCACTAGGAAGATTTCGTGAGTTATTATAATAAAATCTATGCTATTTTATTATTGAAAGCAATAAAAAGCCGGGAACTGTGGACCCGGAGTGAATGCAGACTAGGGGGTGGATACCCTATGCTTAGAAGGTGAAATAAGCTAGGGATTGGAGACCCTATGTTGGAAAAGATCGACAGGTTATGCTGTCATCAAGAAGAGATCACCAGGTTATGCCGGTGTCTGGGGAAGGATCAACAGGTTATGTTGTTGTCAAAAAAGAGATCGCCAGGTTATGCTGGTATCTGAGGGAAGATCAACGGGTTATGCCGGTGTATGGAAAGGTCAACAGGCTATGATGTTGCCTGGGGAAAAGAGATCACTGGGTTATGCCGGTGTCTGGAGAAGAAAATATCACCAGGTTATGCTGGTGTCTGGAAAGGTCAACAGGTCATTCTGTTGCCTGAAAAAGAGATCACTGGGTTATGCCAGTGTCTGAAGATGATCAACAGGTTATGCTGTTGTCAGGAAGATTACCAGGTTATGATGGTGTCTGGAGAGGTCAACAGGTTATGCTGTTGCCTGGGGAAAAGGGAGTGATCAACAAGTTATGCTGTTGTCAGAAAAAGATCACCAGGTTATGCCGGTGTCTGGAAAGGTCAACAGATTATGCTGTTGCCTGGGGAAAAGAGATCATTGGGTTATGCCAGTGTCTGGAGAATAAACAATCACCAGGTTATGTTGGTGTCTGGAAAGGTCAACAGGTCATGTTGTTGCCTGAAAAAGAGATCACTGGGTTATGCCAGTGTCTGAAGATGATCAACATGTTATGCTGTTGTCAGGAAGGTCACCAGGTTATGCCGGTGTCTGGAGAGATCGACATGTTATGTTGTTGCCTGGGTAAAAGGGAGTGATCAACATGTTATGCTGTTGTCAGAAAAAGAAGAGATTACCCGGTTATGCCGGTGTTTGGAAAGGTCAACAGGTTATTCCATTGCCTGGGGAAGAGATCACTAGGTTATGCTAGTGTCTGGAAATGATTAACAGGTTGTGCTGTTGTCAGGAAGATCACCAGGTTATGCCGGTGTCTGGAAAGGTCAACAAGTTATGCTGTTTCCTAGGAAAAAAAGATCACTGGATTATGCTAGTGTCAAGAGATGATCAACAATTTATGTTGTCGTCAGAAGAATCACCAGGTTATGCCGGTGTCTGGAGGATCACTAGGTTATGCCAATGTCTGAAAATGATCAACAGGTTATGCCGTTGTCAGGAAAAGAAGAGATCACCAGGTTATGCCGGTCTCTGCTTGGGTGTGGGACCCTATGTTGGCATCAACTGAGGACTGAGATATCCTTGGTTGGAAAATGTTTGGCTAGGGATTGAGGACCTTATGCTACTTTAGGGTTGCATCATATTCAACTTCATTTCTTATTTTTCTTTTTCTTTTTTTATATTTATTTTTTATTTTTATATATGCAGGAAAAGATTTTTTGGAGGAAACTTCCCTTTCTTTGGAGTCAATGTTGCAGAGCTCCTTCTAGCTCTTGCGCAATTCCTTTTGATTGCACCTGCTTTTTGCATGGTTGCTTTTGCACCTGTTTCCTATTTTCAAACAAAGAACAATTTGTTAGTTTGAGACGGTGGTTGGTTTTGCGGCCTTGATTTTCAACTGCTTGATCTCAGTTCTTTTGATAAAGATCTCAACCACTTGCTTGCTTGTTTGATTGATGGGGATTGGGTTTCATCTCTAATCCCGGGGGCCTTGGCTTTACAGATTTCACCATGGCAATCGGTCACGTGGGACCCAACATTTTATTTTGCCTTTGTAGGCTTTTCACTTGCTTTTTCTTTTGGATTTCCAGAGTATTGGGGATGAGTTTTGGCCCCTCAAATTCTGCTGTGACGGTTAATCGCGTGGGACTTAACCTTTCCAACTTTATTTCGCCTTTATTGGCTTTTCATTCCTGACTTTTCGTCCAACTATAACTTTAGGTCATTTGGAATATTTCGGCTTTTCAAACCTTGCCAAGATGGTTAGCCACGCAGGACTCAACCTTTCAATTTCAATCGCCTTTATAGGCACTTTAATTTGATTTCCTCCTTTCACGACTTTGAGTTTGAAGTATCGGCCGCTTCGGCCAGTCGGGATCGACTCGATGCCCCTGACGAGGCTGGGTGCCTTTTGCATATTAGCCCGTGTCAAATGAGATCCCTGTAAATCAGTCTTGCCATCCTTTCTTTGTCTTATTTCAGGAATATAGTTAGACCGAAAGGGATTGAAAAACAATAAATGACAGAATGGATAATTAATTTAAACGAGAGGTATCCTTTTCGGGGAAAGGAAAGAAGGACTTATCTGGAGTGCATGCGGACTTCAATGAACATAACATGCTCTTTGAACTGGATTCCTGATCCGTGTAAACCGCCCGACTCTCAGAAATTCATCACAACTATTACCTCGAGATTGAGAAATCTTGCCCCGGACTGCGTCCGTATAGTGACCCATTATCCTTTTCGATCAGTGGCTCCCTTTGCGGGTTTTCACCAACTAACCTCTCTGATTTCTCTTCTCACCATCACCTTGTAGTGCTCTTTGCGAGTTTTCACTAACAAGACTCTCTTATTTTTAATTTCTCTGCTTAGCGTCGCCTCACGGTGCCCGTGTGGGTTTTCACCGATAAGACTCTCATTTTGTTTCTCTCATTTGCTTGCACCAGATTCGACACTGTATCCTCCAACTATAAGCATGTTTACCAATTGATCGGAAGGACTTGAACAGGGTTTTGGTGCAAAGAATTTATATTGAATTACAACTTTGGAACCCCTCCGGCAAAGTTATCACCAAACATATTACAACATCTGCCCCAACTTAAACTTTTGGGGAAATGTGGATTTTTATTTTGGTGTGACTGAACCCCAGGGAGAGCCTACGTATCCTTTCGGCATCAAGTCGAACGTAGTTCAGGGCGCTTTTGTTTTTTTTTTCTTTTTGATTTGATTTTTTTTTCATTTCATCATTTTTTTTTCTTTTTTTTTTCAACATCTTTTTTTTTCTTTTTCCAATAACACTTTTGGGTTCCAAAGAGGGTAATCAAAGAAGAGTAACCGGCTCAAAGGTTTTCAAAATGGTTAATGTTGTTTGGGTAGCGAGAATGAAAGCATTCGTCATCCCAACCGGAGAACATTTAAAAATATATAGAGGATCAAACATAGTACCTTTTGACGGCATCTGCATTGACAGCCGTTTCGGG
>MDKI01017154.1:0-47884 GCA_005239505.1 Nicotiana paniculata | reverse complement strand
ATTTTACTCAAAACCTTATGTTAAATTATGTTCTAAATATTGTTGCAATATTTGGGCTATAAGTCATGTTTGGGGCCTCGTGACGATCTGTTTAGACCCCTTGGGGGCTTTTTACTGCTGTTTTCTTCACTATTTATGGATTATTTCACTCAGTCACATTGTGCTTACTGATTTTTGGGTTGAGTACCCTGTTTTACTGATTTGCCCGAGGGGCTTTTGAGAGGTTCTGCTTAATGAGGCCGAGGGCCTGATTGTGAGGATATGATACGCCACAAGGTGGCTTGATTTCAGTGCTTGGGCTGAAGGAGCCACTCCAGAGTCTGCACATACCCCCTGTGAGCACACGAGTGCCGAGTGAGGAGTGATTGGGAGGCATGAGTGACTGTGAGATATGCCCGAGGGACTGATTATGAGTGATGGTGAGGTATGCCCGAGGGGATGATTATGAGTGACTCTGAGGCATGACCGGGGCCTAATTATGATACATGTTTTTGCTCGAGGGGCTACTTATGATTTTACTACTTTCACTCTGAACTTATGAAATATGTTTTGCCCGAGGGGCCTCTTTATGATTCATTTCATTTTCATACTAAATCTTTCGGTTTGAAGTTGTTGAATATATACGTTTTCCAAAGGATTTTTCTGAAGTTGGTTTTAAGGCATGATGATTTCATATATCTATGTTTATACTATTGGAAAGTAAGGCTATGCATATTGTGAATTAATGACATTGATATTTATGTGTTTTCTTGTTGCTTAGACTTATTTATTTTTATTACTACTGAGTTGGCATACTCACATTACTCCCTGCACCCCTGTGTGCAGATTCAGGTGCAGATACCGAGCATTAGCTATCTATTCCGTGTGGAGCCAGAGTGCGGGATATGGAGGTAGTTTTTCAGCGTCCGCAGCATCTCTATTTTCCTTTCTTGTTGTATCTAGCTATTTATTCGAAGTTTTTGTATTATAATAGTATACCTTGGGCTTATCTCTCTTAGATGCTCGTGACATGTTGGCTCCGGTTTTTGGGGTTGGTTGCACTGTTTATTGGCCTAGTGAATTTAGTAAACTCTGTATATTTTATGAAATGATTGAAATTGATTGGGATTTTGAAAGAAACTATAAACATGGGATTATTGGCTAGCCTAGTTCCGCGATAGGCGCCACCACGGCCGGTTTAGGATTTGGGGTCATGACAGCTTATCTTTTTCATCATCGATAATACCTCCAGCATAACGAGAAATCCCGAGATACTTTTGTTGATATTCAGTAATAGACATACCTCTTTGCTTTAAATTCAGGAACTCTTTTTTCTTCGCATCAAGATAAGCATTTGGGACATACTTCATGTGAAATTCTTTGACAAAATCATCCCAAGTAAGCACCAGAGGTTTTTCTATGGCATGTGGTACACTTACCCACCAGTCATAAGCATCAATTTGTAACAGTGAGATTGCATACTTAAATATTGCAGCTTTCAAGCGCTCTATCTACTCAATCACTCTCTCTATGCGCTCAAGCCATCGTTCAGCATCAGTAGGATCAACAGTGCCTTCAAACTCAACTGCACCCATTTTTCTCATTTTCTCAAAGTTCATTTCATTATGGTCGGATATTCTTCCAGCCAAGTGACAAAAGAAATCAACCATTTGCTGAAAAGTAGGATCAACAACAGGAGCACTATGACTCATAATGATTTGGACCAACTCTTGCACCCTGATTACTTCCCACTTCATATCCACCAGAACGAGGAAAATTCAGATTAGAAAAATATTCTCCAAACCCCTTCCTGTAAGTGAGTTTGGGCATAAGAGTTGTTTGAACCCTCATGAGCAGCTTCCATATGTCTATAAGAAGAAGAGGCCATAACTTAATTCCTACATAAGAGAGATCACATTGCATTAGGGATACGTACATGACGCATATCCACAATATACACAACAAACCATGTTAAAGAACTAAGTACACTAACAAGTCATAATACTAGTCCTAGAATCAAAAACCTAACGCTCTGATACCTAAACTTGTAGCAACCACTTAGGGAGGGTTCTACTTATGAAACAAATCTAACTCACTACTTACAAAATTCATAAGATATTAATCTAAAAATACTTTCATAATAATTTAATAGGAGAAATAGGCTCATGTGATAAAGGTTTCAAGGTGCAATATTTTTTGTTTTTGAAAATAGACTTCGTAAAATTTCTTAAATGAAATACAATGTCAAAATATTAAGATAAGGTGATACAACCCTTCTTTAATAATTAACATGTTAAAGCAACTTCCTAATAAAATTATACTTTTCATTCAACATCACTTCATGTTCATATTGTACATGAATTTCGAACTAGCGAGTATAAAAGGAAAACTATTCTTCTTCTTTGTACATTTTTACAAGACAAAGTATAAATTTAGATACAAGACTTGTGCTATTAACACACCCTAAACATGCAAATCAAGTCACCAAATTCAAGTTACACGATTTTGGTCCAGAGATCCAACAAGCCTCCAAAATAACATACATAATTATGAAATATAGGTCATGTACAAGTCCCAAAACCATACAAAACCTAGGTGCATATGAAAATGTGATCTCCACAAAAGCTCCCGAAAAGTCTACTCCAAAAGGCTTTCTTCAAATCTCTTCTTGCATATTGCCTACGATAGACAACAACTATCACTAAACATAATGCTTGGTAGCATATAAACTTAAGGCTTAGAGCCATTACATTCTCAAATTTCCCTTTTCAGTCATAGGGTATATCAAATGAAACATAAATTTAAGGAAAGTAAACAAATATATCAAAAGTATCAAATATCAAACCCTGAAGTGTTTCAAAATAAACAATATTCAAGTTTCAGGTGTCAAGAAAGAGTATACTATCAATATAAGAAATTTTGCCAAATATGTATTCTCGCCCAATATGTATGCCATGCCATCACAATAAGCATACTCATAATCAAGATGGATCGAAGTCCCAAATAAAGTAGGGTCTATGTCACGACCCAAACCGATGGGCCGCGACGGGCACCTGGTACCTTACTCAACTGAGTACCAACGTAACGTATCTTTCTTATTACATTATCATATACACATGACATACGGGTCTAATAGGGCAACATGATCATTTATAAATTCTACACATAGGCCGACAAGGAAATGGATGTAGCCGTATACATGACATCTGTCTACAAGCCTCAAAGAGTATATAAGTATCATAAAGGTCGGGACCGAGCCCCGCCATACCAATCAATACATGTCCTAATTATACTGACCAAATAAGCAACTCAGGGGCAAATGGAGCGCACCAACATCTTCTGCTGAGCTGATAGCCTACTAGGAGGACTCTCAACCTGTCTATCGGGACCTGCGGGCATGAAACGCAGCATCCCCATGCAAAAGGGACGTCAATACAAACAATGTACCAAGTATGTAAGGAATGAAATCAGTAAATAATTGACATGAGAGAAACATGGAGTAAAATACTCGACATGTAAGTCTGAATAACTCTGTAAATCATGAAATACTCATAGTGTCGTGCATATGCGTATGAATGTCATGTCGTGCATAGGTAAATGTGTTCATAACATCATCAAGCCTCTGAGGGCATCCCATCATATCATCACGGCCACTGTGTATACAAGCTTATTAGGTGGTGGTGCGTATATAACGCCATAACCTTTCCTGTATCCCATATATATATATATATATATATATATATATATATATATATATATATATATATATATATATATATATATATATATATATATATATATATATATATATATATATATATATATATATATATATATATATATATACGTGTATATAATGCCATCTAGTCATGGGTCAATGTGCATGTATACATACATGAAATGCATATGAAATACGTTAATAAAATCTCTCGGTACGTCATAAGACCATTATGCCTCTGCTTAATATCATGAAATAAAATTTACCAACTTACGTATTTTTGAGACCCATGAGCAGATGATAGAATAATATGACACATGGGAGAATAAGAATGTACACATCTCTAGCATTTCTATGAATAGAGTAATTTATGGAAGTGTGCATTTGCTCGTTTCGTTTGCATCGTAAGGATCATGCCAAAAGAAAAAAAGGGATATCCTTAACAAACTTGAGTCGATTTTCTTGACAATCCCTCTAACACTCATTAATTGCGACAAAACACGTGACGGCAAGATCGGAGTAGGGAAAATCCGTATGAAATGCCCGTAGCAATAAATTTGCTATGCAAAGATAATCTTGGCTAAAACTCCTTCTCAATAACGTTGCTACGTTCCTTGGCGGAAACTCTCTGTCAATAGAATTAATATATATTCCTTGGCAGAATGCCTTTGCCAATAATGTTACGACATCCTTGGATGAAAGTCTTTGTTCATAATGTTACTATATTCTTGGATGAAAGGCTTTGTCAATAATGTTAATATATTCTTTTCCTCGAAGCCTTTTAAGAGATTAGGAATGACTCACTTTCTTTAAGATTTTTCACATATCATAGTTACTTTTGAGTCACACTTCTTTAACTCTTTTGCTGCCACGTTACTATACTAAACCTTATCCAAATTTTTACCCTTTCTCCTTAATCAACTTATAGTCCCCCACTTTCACGACCCAAAATCCTTACTCAGGTCGTGAGGGCGCCCAACAGCGGGGTCGGGCAAGCCAACAGTCATTTTTACTAAGGGTTCTTTCTTGTTTGATTAAACATTTCAACATATACCAAGTTTATAAAGCTTAAAACATAAATCAACAAGGATAATTAGCCAGTTTCAATCAAAAGCGGTCATAAGGAGGCGTGTGACAATAAATATACAGACCCATAATCCATAATAACTACCACGTGTGTGCCAGGAACTAGTGTCACAAGTCCTACGGACATACTAACAGAATATACAAAAGATATAATATACAGTCCCACTGTCTGAAAGAAATAGACGGGAAATAAGAAAAAGAAACTCCATGGTGCTATCGAGGATCGTCAGGAGAAGCAGCTAACCGTGAAGTCAGGTCCAACTATGATCAGAATCGAGCTTCGGTCTGATAACCAGATGCACCAGCCTCAGAACCTATACAATTAAGTGCAGAAGCGTAGCATGAGTACATAAACAAATAAGTACCTAGTGAGTATCCCGCCTAACCTCGAAGAAGTAGTGAAGAGAGGTCGACTTGACACTCACTAATGTCCAACAAAATGATTAAACAATATATAATATCAGTAACAGACATATGAGGATGATAAAAACAGTGATCATTAAAAATAACAATAATTCAAATAAATACTAGAAGTAAATATATAATTACTACGTCATTATTCATCTTCTTTTTTCTTTCCTTTAAAATATCTGACCACTCAATATCCATAAAAAAGAATCATTAACAATTTAGCATACGCATACAGGATAAGGACAACCGGCCTGAGCCATCATAATGATCATATTTGTGCATTGCCAAGGGCCGAACGGCCCGAACCATAATATATCTTTCAATCTCGGCATGGCGTACTGCTCGCTCCCATGAGAGTGGGGAAAATAACACTCCGCTCGCGGAATGTATATTGGGAAGCGGTCACATGCACACACAATCCACACGTTTATTCTTTATAAATTACTTTTCGGTGAACAATTCCTTAAAATTTCTCAAATTCCATGATCTCAGGGAAACAAGCCGCATGTAACATTAATTCATTAAGCATATAGTTCATTTCAAGGAAAAATACAAGGCATGGTGTAGGCCTAACTACCCGGACATAACAATAATAGTCGCTACGTACGAATTTCATCACTTTGTGCATGCGTAGCCCCCATAAACATTAGCACATAGCCATTTAAATCACCTAGGGGGACAGTTCCCTCTCACAAGGTTAGAAAGGAGACTCACCTCGTGTCGAACCTACTCCCCGGTCAAGAATGCGCCCGAAACTCCGAACTCGTCACCCAAGGACTCGAAACTAATCAAATGTTACGTAAATATATCAAATTATACTCAAAGCATGGAATTCTCCTACTACTTAGTCAAATTCATCATTCTTGAAGAAATCCCAAAATCCAACCCCGGGCCCGCATGCTCGGATCCCAAAAACTCTCCAAGGAAACACTCACCCATAACCTAATAATCATTAATATATGATTTTTGTATTATTTCATAGCCAATTCACGGGTAATTCTCTAAATTCTCGAAAGCCCTAGGTTACTACCCAATTCCTTAATTTTCCACTAATAGGTAGTTACATTCAACTAGGAATTCATGCATTAACTAACTTTAGGATAGAATTCACTTACCTTTTAGTAGCTAGGTCGTAGGACCCTTTTCCAAGCTCTCAAAATCGTCTATGGAGGAAATAAATGGGATAATCCCGCATTTAAAGACCTTGCTGCCTACAGGGGTTTCTGTACCTGCGACTCGACGACCGCACCTACGGTCTCGCACCTGCGAGCAATAGCTCGCACCTGCAGAAAAAGGGACAAGGGCCTGGGCTCGCACCTATGGGGAGGAGTCCGCACCTGTGACTCCGCACCTGCGGGAAAGGGCCCGCACCTGCGAGAACTGGGAAACCCACCTGAGGGTCGCACCTGCGAGGCTGGGACCGCAGGAGTGGTCTCGCACCTACGACTGGGCAACCGCACCTGCGGTCACACCAGATCAGGTGCACCAGCAACTGCTTCAGCTGGTTTTTGGCCTCGTTTGGTGCCCGAGAGGCACCTGGGCCCACCCGAGCCCCCTCCAAATATACCAACAAGTCCCAAATAATAATACGGACTCGCTCGAGCCTTCGGAACACCCGCAAAAATGCTAAAACTCAAAATCACACCTTAAAAGCCCTAGAACAAAACTTAGGAACTTTAAGTTTTCTTGGATTCGCTAACAATGTGTTGAACCGACCTAGCGCGGACCCCACAATAAAGAAAGATGGAAGACAAGAAGCTCAGTAGCAAGGCCGTCTCATAGTTTGGAATGACACCAAATTTTGCAGGCAAGTCATAAGTAACATAACAGAACTATTCCCGGTCTCAGAATTCCGTTCAGAACTCGATAACACAAAAACACGTCTCAAACCACAATATGAACTTAAGGAAACTCTTATTTCAATATTGGGCGCCAAAATGCTCCCGGGTCATCCAAAACCCGTTCCAAACATACACCCAAGTCCGAAATCATCATATGAAGCTACCGGAACCGTCGAAACTCGATTCCGAGGTCGTTTACCAAAAATGTTGACCTAAGTAAAACTTGGCCAAAAAGGTCTACCCTAAGGAACTAAGTGTTCCAATATCGCTCTAAACACTTCCGAATCTTGAACCACCCGCCCCCGCAAGTCATAAATCACAATAAGCCGTTATGGGAAGTTTCATTTAGGGAACGGGGTCCGATAACGCAAAATGACCGGTCGGGTCGTTACACCCACTAATTCAATAATTAGCTCATTACCCACATAATTAAGAATTATCTCAAATTATTTTTAATACTACTCACTTTTAACACATTTTATACATCTCACTATAGTGGCCATGTGGTATCTTGTATTGTGCTAGTCCATAAATATCGGACATTTTAACTCGGGCCGTATTTTATCCCAAAAATGTCAAACTTCGACGAGATTCATTTCCTTTGATTTGCTTACCATATCTCCTTCATGAATTTACTCATCACGTGTTTAAAATAGTATAATGCTTATAATATCAAAATAATCTCATTCCCGAACTTACGTCGATTATGTTACGACGGAACTTTATTGTATGAAAACATGCGGAATGCAATATCTCATTTCTGAGATTCCATCAATTTATTTATGGAGTATTTTCACGTACAAAAACATGGGGTATAACAGTCAAAACCCAATAGTCAACAGAATCAAGAACCATAATAAAAGTGGCTTTCTGATTCGTACTTAACACGGGAAATTTCCATAATTTAAGACGATCCAAAAATCAAAAGTCAAGATGGAAAAAGATCGGAATCAGCAGATATGTCGAGATAAGTGACAAAGTCACTTCCAGAAGAAGGACAATGTCTCAACAAGGATGAAAAATGATCAAGCAATCCGTACAAGTGACCGATTTTGTGAATATCTTATAATACTTGATATAACATGTATAAAATGATGTAAATGAAGACAAGAGAAACAAAATCTCAGGTTATTTTAATACATTACGGCAAGTAGAAAGAGTAAAAAGTTTATATACAAACCTCGATATTTTACCACAAAATAATTCAACCACAACTTGAGGACATTCGAATGGTCTATGCAATAGCCAAATCCGTTCACTTTCTCAAACACTGGCTTTTAAGTTTTATAAGGGTATATATACCTTAAATATACAATCAAATATCTATATAAGTTTAGTGACTTCATCATGTCAACCTAAACATGATATTTGTGAAAATCACCCAAAAGATTTGAAATAGAAATTTTGGACAGTAACATTATCTTGTGTTGTGGCTACATTTTGAATATCTAAATGAAAGAAAGAGATTTTATTATATCCATAAAAGTTGTAGATATAAGCCTTAGGGTTCTGGGGAGTCTTGAATCACCCAAATATCAGTTTCTTCAAAAGATTTATGCTAAAAATACTAATAGTAGTACAGGAAGGGTTTGTAAAATAAAAAATCTGGGATGCGCCTACCCGGTACTTTATTATTTTTTTCGAGAAATAAACACAAAACTAGGTCTTGGTGCCTGAATAAGAGCTATAAAGATATGAAATATCATTCCAGCAAAGGTTGGATCACTAAAAATGGAGCTCTATAAAAGAAGATATTAAGAACACACTAATAGTTGTCTAGTGTAAATTTAGGTTTAGTAACTTATCACAAAAGAGAGAAGCAACTTGAGCTTCACCAAGAACTAGTTTGGCTGGTTGGTTTAGTAAAAATTTCTGATGATTTTCATCTTTCATGTGATAAGAAGGAGAGAGGAGAGGGGCTTTTCTTTGGCACGAAGGAATGAAATGTGAGAGGAGGTTTATATATATATATATATATATATATATAAAGAAAAAGTTTCTGCCGAAACTACTAAATATCTTTAGATAATATGAATGATTTGCTGAGCAAAACATTACATATATCTATTCTATTTCATAATAATTCATCAAAAGGGTATTAAGTGTTACACATAGAAACACCATGATACTTCTTTATCAATATTAACGCAATCTACAACAACAATAAACCCAGTATGATCCCAACAAATTCGGTCTGGGAATATTAACACAATCTAAAGTAAGCAATTTTCATATATCATCAAATTTACGCTTAGGAAGTCTGAAGTAAAATATATCCTCATTATAAAATGGTTAATTGATAATGCAAGTATAAGTCAAAACTTTTGGGGTGTTACAATGTTATTTTTTTGTATTTTGTAGGAGCGTGGAATCAAAATTAATAGGCGTGATAAAAAAGCGAGCAAGTGGTTGAAACTAAGTGTGGGGTGACCGCACCTAAGATCATGCCTGAAAAAAGTTTGAATATCTCGTGAACTGTTAATGCTTCGGTCTTTGGCCTACTCGGGAGTCTCTTTTACCATCTTGTTATTTATAGTATGCATTGAGGACATTGCATAATTTTAAGTGTGGGGTGGGGAGATCTCATGAGTAAACTTTTTTTGTTGTTGTGATATCCTATCTTAGTTGTAGTACTTTGTGTTCGTGTTGTGGTTTTTAAAATTTAAAATAATAAAAAATGAAAAAGAATATAAAATCATAATATTTGGAATTTTCTCGACAATGAATTTTCTGGACAGCTTTCTTGAGGGATTAAGGTCCATAAAAATGCCAAAAAGAAAAGATTTTCTTTTTATTTCTAGTTAGTTTTAGTTAGTTAATAATCACCATTGGTTTATCATTGTGCATTGATTCTTTCCGGGGAATGTAATTTGAACCGATTATTTTTATCTTTTTAGGATTAGAGCAACAGTAGGAAGGAAGAAAGAATTGCTCTTTGATTCCTTTTGACGTAAAAATCAGAGAGAAGAGAAAAAAATTAGCAAAAGAAATAATAAATATTTTCCTTAATAATGAGTGTGAATTAAAGTAGTGCTTAAAGAAAAAGAGAATATTTTGGGGTGATATTGTTTGTTATATTTAAATGTTGGGTTGAAGAAAGTTGTGTTTAAAGTAATTACTTGACGTGTTAAAGTTCTTAGGAGGGTTAACCACTATTTCCTACATATATCATATCCGTCCCTTACCCCACGCTACAACCACGATAAAATCCTAATTGATTTTAGACCGAATGAGCCTACCATTAGTAGAGATTTACATAATGGGCAAGCCTATGGTACCTTCTTACGTGTATGTGACTTTTTTGTGAGATTGAGTGATTGCTTTCTTATGAATGAGTCCTTAATTACATTTGGATAACTGATTTGGATGTGCGGACTGTCTACTCTCTTTATTTTTATTTTATTTTTGTGAGGGAACATAATTTCGCAATGGATTGGTAATGTTATTAGACTTCTCAGTTAGGGTGAGTGTTCAAGCCATGGGTGTTTTGTGACATTGAGTCGATTTTGAAGGCTAGGATTATCATGAGCATATTGAATAAGTTTGGCATGAAAAAGTGAGAAGTATTCGGAAAGTACATATACTAGAGATTAATTGTTGGTATCAACTATAGTAATAATAGGTGTAGTGTGCTTAGATGTTTTACGTTCTCTCATGATGAGGTCTCTTAAATTCTATGGTTGAAGTTGTAAAGTTTAGAGTGTTTCGAGAACGAACAAAGATTTAAGCATGGGGTGGTGAAGTTGGGCATATTTATATATGTTTTAACGTTACTTTATTGGCATTTTTCCATTTTTTGCTTGTATTTTATGTCAGATATGCTGAACTTAGCTTAATAAATAATTTTGGACTGGGGGTGATTTGTGTAGTGCCCACACAAAGTTAGGCAAGATACTTACCTCAACTAGACCAATCCAACTGCCAGAAATAGCTTTTTCCCCTAAATTTACCTCAACATGGCTCAAATCTAACCAAAATCGACTTAATATCATCATGGGGCCCTACCAGTCAAAACTCGGGTTCAATGATAGACTCCGACTACACATGACCCCACGAGTTCATATATGTGATTAGTTTCAAAATCTGAATCCAAATCGACTCTCAAAACTCAAATTCTTATTTTTCAAAAACTTGACAAATTTTCACTTTGATTCGCATGATTGTGATGTAAAATCTAAGATATATTGATGGAATATGATTAGAAATATATTAGAATCACTTACCCAAAGTTTTTAGATGAAAATCCCCTCTCCAAATCACCTCCTACCGAGTCTAGGGTTCAAAAATGAGAGAATGAGAGCTGAAATCCTGAATTCTAGCTCTTATGTGCAGCTACAGTTATCGCAATTGTGATATGGGTTCGCAATTAAAAAATCTCACAATTGTGGCACTGAAATGCCTGGGGAACTCCTCGCAAATACGAAGATAGGTACGCAATTGTGAACCATACATATTAGTCGCAAATGCGAACTACCCAAAATCCTAGACCACTTCACAATTCTGAGCCTCGTATCGCAATTGTGATACTTGAGGGCCCCTCCTAAGCTTGCAATTGCGAACCTGATGTTCACAAATGGGATACCTGAAGCATCAGCACACCAGATTCTGCAATTTTAGTCCAAAACACTCTGAAACATGTCTGGAACTCACCCGAACCCTCGGGACTCCAAACCAAACATCCACATAAGTCTAGAAACATCATACCAACTTGCTCGCACGATCAAAACATAAAAATAACATCTAGAACTACGAATTGAGTACGAAAACACATGGATTTCGAAGTAACGTTCAAGAATCTCTAGAATTACAACTAAACGTCTGAATCCAGTAAAATTAACTCCAAATGATAACGAATTTTGCAGCAAGTTCTAAATAGCATAACGAATTTATTCCAAATCCCAAAATCAAATTCTGAACTCAATAGCTAAAAATCAACCTATGGTCAAACTATTCAACTTCAAATTTCTAAATTTTGGCAGAACCACACAAATCAACCTACAGACTTCCGAAATAAATTTCGGGCATACGGCCAAGTCTGAAATTACGATACAAAGCTATCGGGGCCATCAAAACACCGTTAGGGGATCATTTTCACCAAAGTCAAAGTTTTTCAATATTTCCAACTTATGCTTCTAAGTAAAGAATCAAAGGGTACGAATCAACACGAAATCTTCCCAGGACGAAACTAACCAACTCTGCAAATCATAAAATCATAAACACACATGTGTGATGCATAAAATGGATAACGGGGCGCGATTATACAAAATGACAGATCGGGTCGTTACAAAAATTATCAAGGGCACCTTGGTAAAAAAAATATAACACTAGTCCTAAGTGAAATCGGATAGGGACAATTCGTTCAATTCCCAACACTATATATAGGAGAAGCAATAAGGGACAGTGGTTCTTTTTTATCCATGCTAGGAACATACGAAACACAACTGCAATGCTTGGGAGACTTCAATAACGAGTTTTTCTTCTCTTTTTTTTAATTCTATAGTTTATTAGTTCTAGGGTTGTGGATGCTACATGAACGTTGTAGTTTGAAGCTTGAATTATTCTTATTATATTATCAATATTGGTTTATTTATTCAATCTTGTGCTCAATTATTTGACTGCTTGATCACTAATTGAATACTATCTACAAATCTATGATTGAACTCGGGAGAGGGAATTTTAGATTTCAAATAGGATTGAGTAGAGAAAAATCTTGAACCTGAGCATCGGGAATGAATTTGCGGCTAGGATAATATATAGAAATTATTACTCGGTTGAGGTTGTTTGTTGTATAATATACATAAATTATTAATGTGTACTTGTTACTCCAAATTCCATAGAAATATATGTGTTGGGTTATCTTAAATAGGAAAGTAGCACTATGGGACAATACTACAAGTAATATTAACCATGTCAGTCGATAAATCAAATAAATTAATTAGAGAGTTTAAGTTGAAAACTCAATGTAACGACCCCGCCGGTTGTTCAGAGAGTTTAGCCCTATTTTTCCCATTTCTGCTTCATTCTTGTATGGTTCAGTTCTTTTGTGTTGCGTTGGGTTGATTGGATCGGGTTCGGAGTGGTTGTAATGATAAATGAGAAACTTAGTCTCTTAGGTTGGTGTTTTAGTTGGAAAAGTCAACCGGAAGTAAACTTATGGGTAAATGATCTCAGAATGTGGTGTTTTGTGGCTAGGATAACTTCATTAGGTGATTTAGGGCTTAGGAGTGTGTTTGGAATGTCTTTCGGAGGTCCGTAATAGAATTAGGCTTGAATTGGCGAAATTGGATTTTTGGCGATTTTCGGTCGGCAGTGGAAAATTAGCTATCGGCGTCGAAATGAAATTTCGGAAGATGGACCAGGTTCGTAGTGTCATTTGGGATGTGGGTGCAAATTTTCAGGTCATTCGGACGTCGTTTGGGTGGTTTCGGCATAGTTGGCGAATTTTGGAAGTTTAGAAATCCTTAGGCTTGAATATGGATTCGATTTGGTGTTTCGAGGGTTCGACTAGGTTGGTATATTGATATATGACTTTTTGGTACCTTTGGTTGAGGCCCCGAGGGGCTCAAGATTGATTTTGGGTGATTTTGGAAGGTTGGAAGTTGGGAAAAAAATGGAGCAAATGGCTGCTGGTGCGGGCCTTCTGGTGTGGCCGCACCTGCGGACGGGGAGCCGCAGGTGCGAAGGCGCAGGTGCGGAAGACCTTGCGCAGATATGGAAAATTGGATCCTGGCCTGGGAGCGCAGGTGCGAGGTTGGCTCGCACCTGTGGGACCGCAGGTGCATGTGGAATGACGCATATGTAGGTGTTGAGTTTAAGTGAGAATCCGCACCTCCGAGGAATTTTCCGTAGGTGTAGCGCCGCAAGTGCGTTGCATGGGGTCGCAGGTGCCACATTTTTGGGCAGAACCTATATAAGGTTGCCTTCGCGAACTTTCACTCATTTATTCACCATTTTTGACGGATTTTGGAGCTTAGAGCTGGGATTTCAAGGGGAAATCAAGTGTGTTTATGTAAGCTACATGGACCTTGTATATTGTGTTTATGACGATTATTCCATTGTTTAATCATGTTTTAGTGGGAAAATTTGGAATATTAGGGCTTGAAATTTGAGAGTATTTATTGGGGATTTGAGGGGCCATTTGGGGTTCAATTTTGATGTATTTGGTATGCATGAACTCGTGAGAGCGTAAGAATTCTAGTTTTGTGATTTTTATCGGAATTCGAGACATGGGCTCGGGGGTCGGGTTCGGCCAATTTTGGGTTTCGAGTGGGCTTTATCCCTTTAGCATATTTTGATGATATGAATCTGTTTTGAATAGATTCGGAGCGTGTTGAGGCCGAGTCGAGGGGCAAAGGCATCGCCGTGTAGTTTTTCATCTGGTTTGAGGTAAGTAATGAACATAAATCTAGACCTGAGGGTATGAAAGCTCGGTATTTTGTACTGATTTGATAAGTGAGGTGACGCACATGCTAGGTGACGGGCGTGTGGGCGTGCACCGGTAGGGGTTGTGACTTGGTCCGTCCCGTAGAGACTACTAAGCCGCGTATTTGATTTGAAATCATATGATATTCTGTATTTTACAGATATATACTATATTTTGGGTTTTATGCCATGTTTGGGGCCTTGTGTCGACCTGTTTGGACCCTCATGGGTGTTTTTACTACTATTCTCACACTGTTTTTATAGAAAATATAATCTCAGTCATGATTTATACTTGTTCATTCTTTATTCCTGTTTATCACCCTGTTTTCAAATAAATGAAAGATATTTTGGGCTAAGTCCCCGTGATTTGTGGTGAGTTGCCCGAGTGGCTTGTGAGGGTGATGACTGAGCGAGGCCGAGAGCCGGATTGTGAGGATAGCGATGGATCGGGTTGCACGCCGCAGCGTTATATACATGTATGTATGTATGTATATATATATATATATATATATATATATATATATACACACACACACTAGATTAGGCTGCACGCCGCAGCGAGATATATATTGGATTGGGCTGCACTCCACAGTGGCATATATATTGGATCGGGCTGCACACCGCAGCTATATATATATTGGATCGAGCTGCACGCCGCAGCAGTATATATACTAGATCGGGCTGCACGCCGCAGTGATATAGCGCTTTGGCTGAAGGAGCCCCTCCGAAGTCTGTACACCCCCAATAAGTGTAGTCGACTATTTATGGATCGGGCTGCACGCCGCAGCGGTTATTATATGTCACCTATTGAGCATGAGTGCTAAGTGTCAGTGTTGATTGACGAGAGATGAGTCACGAGTGACTGTGAGGCTTGCCCGAGAGTCTTTATATTGTGAGTGACACTGTGCCCGAGGGTCTTATTTGCTATGAAACTACTGTTTTCACTCTTCTTTACATTTTTGCCTCTAAACGATAAATGTTGAACCAATGTATTATATGAAATTTGGAAAGGGAAAACTGGAGTTTTATGAAAATTTCTGGACGTATATCCCTGACTTGATTTATTGATTTCCACTGATGTTTATTATATGAATTTACATTATTTTATAAGCTCGTCACTGCACTCAAGTCCTTATTTATATATGGTATTTACTGAGTTGGTGTACTCACGTTACTCCCTGCACCTTGTGTGTAGATCCAGGTGCCCGAATCGAGTGAGATTTGATTATTCTCAGTGGAGCTTGTCGGAGACTGAGAGGTAGCTGCACGGCGTTCGCAGCCCCACCCTTCTCCTTCTCATTTTGTCACTATTAACATTTTTCTAGACTTATTGTATTAAGGAAAAACCGTGTCAAATTATGTGTTCCATTAGATGCTCATGACTGTTGACTCCGGGTGTTGGGGATTTTTTCTCAGATGTTTACATTACTTATCCCCATTTGTGAAATACTAAACGTGTAAGGTTATGATAAATCGCATTATTATTTTAAATGGAGAGTTCCTTGGATTATGTTCAGTAAATTGGCTAGCCTAGTACCACGATAGGCGCCATCACAGCCTGTGTAGATTTAGAATCATAACAAGTTGGTATCAGAGCCTAAGTACATCATGAGCAGGTTCAGTAGAGTCTTGCGGATTGGTACGGACACGTCTGTACTTATCTTCGACAGGCTGAAGAACCCTTAGGAAAATATCACATTCTTGAATTCTTGTCGTGCGAATCTATTGATTCTGGAAACTAAACTCCAATTGTTTCATTCTCTCACAGATGGTGAGAACACGCTCTACCGGTCAGGGCGATCAGCCACCAGTGGGACCCATGAGGGGTCGAGGCTGCGGTCGAGGCCTTGGTAGAGGTAGAGGTACAGCCCGCACAGCTACCGAGGCAGTACCCATAGACCCGCCTATTGTTCCAGATCAGGTCCCAGTCACAAATGCTCTAATGGAACCAGCTCAGGCACCAGCTGTGCCTATTGTTATTCCGGGTCTTCAGGAGACCTTGGCCCAGATTCTGACTGCATGCACCAGTCTTGCTCAGGCAGTCGCTATTCCTACTTCAGCCGCTACTTCTCAGGCCGAGTGAGGCACTCAGACTTTAGTTGCACGTACACCTAAGCATGTTATTCAGGGGCTTCAGACCTCGGTGGCAGTTCCAGCTCAGCCGGTTGCACCAGCCCAGGATTTCGTGGTTCCAGCTATGGCTGACGACTAGCAGTGCAGGTTGGAGAGATTTGAGAGGCTTTGGCCTCCGACTTTTAGTGGTGCTGAGGGAGAGGATGCCCAGGGTTTCTTAGACAAGTGTCAGAGGATTCTCCGTACGGAAAAGATATTGGAGACCAGTGGGGTCTTATTTACTACCTTCCAGTTCTCAGGAGTTGCATTTACTTGGTGGGAAGTTTATGAGAGACGTAGGCCCGTTGGTGCAGCGCCCCTTTCTTGGCAGCTATTTTCCACTCTCTTCTTAAGAAGTATGTTCCACAGTCCCGCAAAGAGGAGCTGCGCAGGTAGTTTTAGCAGCTACGACAGGGTGAGATGATGGTGTCATAGTACGAGATGAGGTTTTTAGAGCTTGCCCGCCATGCTATTTGGTTAGTCCCTACAGAGAGAGATAGGATTAGGAGATTTGTGGATGGCCTCTCGTATCAGCTCCATATTCTTATGACCAGAGAGAAGGTATCGGCTGCTACTTTTGAGCAGGTTGTTGATATTACCTGAGAGATTGAGTCGGTCCGTCACCAAGAGCGAGATGAGAGGGAGGCCTCGGGAATCTAGTAGTTTTGGTGGTGTTCCTTCAAGGGGCAGTTCCAGCACGACAGGGGCCGTCCATTCAGGCAGGCTAAGTCAGCTCGCTCAGGTTATCGTGGGGGACCCGCTGGTCGTGGTCCTCACAGTTCTCATCAGGGCCATCCATCATTCAGTGCTCTTCCAGCTCAGAGTTCATCTCGAGCACTATCGGTCCAGGGCTCATCTATGCCTGACTCTTCCAGAGGTTATCCAGGTGCTAGGGGTTCCCTTCAGCCCCCGTCTCCAGCACCGGGGAGTTGTTATGAGTTTGGGGAGTTTGGACATATGAGGAGACAGTGTCCTCATTTTCTTTGGGGTCCATCTCAGCAGAGGGGTCAGCCCTAGATATCAACTCCAGTTACTTCACCACCCACCCAGGTAGCGAGGGGTGGGGGTCAGGCAGCTAGAGGCTGCCTTAGAGGGGGAGGTCGACCCGGTGGAGGTCAGGCCCATTTTTATGCACTTCCATCCAGACCAGATGCTATGGCCTCAGATGTAGTGATTACATGTATTGTTTCAGTTTGTCACTGAGGTGCTTCGGTCTTATTTGATCCTGGTTCCACGTATTCCTATGTTTCATCATATTTTTCCCACTTTCTGGATATGCCCTGCGAGTCCTTAGTCAGATCTGTTCATGTGTCGACTCCGATGGGCGATATCTCGATCATGTGTTATAGCTATTGGGGGTATGGAGATCCGAGTGGATCTGCTATTACTTAGCGTGGTTGACTTTGATGTGATATTGGGCATGGATTAGCTACCTCTGTGCATGTTGTTCTAGATTGTCACTCTAAGGCCGTGACCTTAGTGATGCCGGGATGTCCGAGAGTCGAATGGAGAGGTTCTATTGATTTTGTTCCTAGTAGGGTGATTTCATACCTGAAGGCTCAGCGTATGGTAGAGAAAGGATGTCTATCTTATTTGGTTTTTGTGAGGGATATAAGTGCTGAGACTCCCACTGTCGATTCTGTTCTTGTAGTCCGTGAGTATCCTAACGTATTTCCAGTTGATTAGTCGGGCATGCCACCTGACAGGGATATTGATTTTGGCATTGAGTTGGTGCCGGGCACTCAGCCTATTTCTATTCTGCTGTATCGTATGTCATCAGCGGAGTTGAAGGAATTGAAAGAGAAGCTTCAGGAACTCCTAGAAAGGGGGTTCATTCGGCCTAGTGTGTCACCTTGGGGTGCACCGGTGTTGTTCGTGAAGAAGAATGATGGTTCCATGAGAATGTGTATTGACTATAGGCAGCTGAATAAAGTTATAGTCAAGAATAAGTATCCTTTGCCTCGCATTGATGATTTGTTTGACCAGCTTCAGGGAGCTAAGGTATTCTCTATGATTGATTTGAGATCCGGGTACCATCAGCTGAAGATTCGAGATTCAGATGTTTCCAAGACGGCTTTCAGGACCCGTTATGGCCATTATGAGTTGTTGGTGACGTCTTTTGGGCTGACCAATGCCGCAGCAATGTTCATGCCTTTGATGAATAGCGTATTTCAGCCATATTTGGATTCCTTTGTTATTGTGTTCATTGATGACATCCTGGTGTATTCTCGTAACCAGGAGGAGCATGCTCGGCATTTGAGGGTTGTATTGCAGAGACTGAGGGAGGAGAAATTGTATGCAAATTTCTCCAACTGTGAATTTTAGATGGGCTCAATAGCTTTCTTGGGACATGTGGTGTCCAGCGAGGGTATTCAGTTTGATCCGTAGAAGATAGAGGCGGTGAAGAGTTGGCCCAGACCGTCCTCATCTACAGAGATTAGGAGTTTCCTTGGTTTGGCAGGATATTACCGTCACTTTGTGGAGGGGTTTTATTCTATTGCTTCACCCTTGATCAAATTGACTCAGAAGGGTGCTTTGTTCAGGTGGTCCGACCAGTGTGAGGAGAGCTTCCAGAAGCTCAAGACGACTTTGACCTCAGCTCCAGTGTTAGTATTGCCATCAGCTTCAGGTTCTTATACCGTGTATTGTGATGCCAGGCGTTGGTTGTGTTTTGATGCAGGAGGGTAGGATGATTGCCTACGCCTCGTGCCAGTTGAAGACTCATGAGAAGAATTACCCGGTGCATGATCTCGAGCTAGTAGCCATTGTTCACGCCTTGAAGATTTGGCGTCATTATGTGTATGGGGTTCATTATGAGGTTTTTACTGATCACAGTAGCCTTCACCACTTGTTTAAACAGAAGGATCTGAATTTGCGTCAGAGGAGATGATTGGAGCTTCTCAAGGACTATGATATCACTATTATATACCATCCGGGGAACGCCAATGTAGTGGCCGATGCCTTGAGTCGTAGAGCAGAAGTTTTGGGAGTCTAGCATATCTTCCAACAGCTTAGAGACCATTAGTACTTGATGTTCAGGACTTAGCGGGCCTGTTTGTGAGGTTGGATCTATCGGAGCCCCGCCGAGTAATGGCTTATGTAGCCTCCAGGTCTTCTCTTTATGAGCGTATCACAGAGTGCCAGTATGATGACCCACACTTGCTCGTTCGTTAAGATAGGGTCCGGTGAGGTGATTCCAGGGACGTAGCTTCGGATATGCGTGCCTAACGTAGATGGGCTTCTGGAGTTGATTCTTGAGAAGGCCCACAGATCGCGGTATTCTATCCATCCGAGTGCCGCGAAGATGTATCACGATCTGAGGTAGCATTATTGGTGGAGGCGAATGAAAAAGGATATTGTTCGATTTGTGGCTCGGTGTCTCAACTATCAGCAGGTCAAGTACGAACACTAGAGACCCAGTGGATTGCATCAGAGTTTGGTTATTCCTAAGTGGAAGTGGGAGAGGATCACCATGGACTTTGCAGTTAGGTTCCCACGGACTTCGAGGAGGTTCGATACGATATGGGTTATGGTGGATCGGCTGACTAAGTCCACCCACTTCATTCTTATTGGTACTACATATTCTTCGGAGCGGTTAGCTGAGATTTATATCAGGGAGATTGTTCGGTTGCATGGTGTTCCGGTTTCCATCATTTATGACAGAGGTACTCAGTTCACATCGTAGTGCTGGAGGTCCGTGCAGAGAGAGTTGGGTACTCAGGTTGAGTTGAGCACGGTCTTTCACCTTCAGACGGACGGGCAGTCCGAGCACACTATTCAGATACTAGAGGACATGTTGCGCGCTTGTTTTAATGACTTTGGGGGTTCATGAGACCAGTTTCTGCCACTCGTGGAGTTTTCATATAATAATAGTTATCATTCGAGTATTCAGATGGCTTCGTATGAGGCTTTGTATGGGAGGAGGTGTAGATCTCTGGTTGGTTGGTTTGAGCCGGGTGAGGCCAGACTCTTGGGTACGGATTTGATATAGGACGCTTTGGATAAGGTGAAGTTAATTCAGGAGCGGCTTCGCACGGCACAGTCGAGGCAGAAGAGTTATGCAGACCGGTAGATCCGGGATGTATCTTTCATTGTTGGGGAGAAGGTCTTGCTAGAGGTGTCACCCATGAAGGGTGTTATACGGTTTGGGAAAAGGGGCAAGTTGAGTCCCGAGTTCATTGGGCCTTTTGAGGTGCTTCAGAGGGTTGGAGAGGTAGCTTACGGACTTGCCTTGCCACCTGGCTTGTCGAGCGTGCATCCAGTATTTCATGTTTCCATGCTTCAGAGGTATATTAGTGACCCATCTCATGTTTTGGACTTCAGTTCGGTGCAGCTAGGGGTGATATGTCTTACGAGGTGGAGCCAGTAACTATTTTGGGTCGTTAGGTCAAATGGTTGAGATCTAACAATATAGCTTCAGTGAGGGTGCAGAGAGAGGGCAGTCGGTGGAGGAGGCCACTTGGGAGACCGAGCGGGAGATGCAGAGCAGATATCCCTTCCTATTTGAGACTCCAGGTATGTTTCTATACTCGTTCGAGGATGAACATTTGTTTAAGAGGGGGAGAATGTAACAATCCGGCTGATCGTTCCGAGAGTTTAGCCATATTTTTCCCATTTCTGCTTCATTCTTGTATGGTTCAGCTCTTTTGTGTTGCGTTGGGTTTATTGGATCGGGTTCGGAGTGGTTGTTATGAGAAATGAGATACTTAGTCTCTTAGGGTGGTGTTTTGGTTGGAAAGTCAACTGGAAGTTGACTTATAGGTAAATGATCTCAGAATGTGGTTTTTTGTGGCTAGGATAGCTTCATTAGGTGATTTGGGGCTTTGGAGTGTGTTCGGAATGTCTTTCGGAGGTCCGGAGTAGAATTAAGCTTGAATTGGCGAAATTGAATTTTTGGCGATTTTCAGTCGGGATTGAAAAATTAGCTATCGTGGTCGGAATGGAATTCCGGAAGTTGGAATAGGTTCGTAGTGTCATTTGGGATGTGTGTGCAAATTTTCAGGTCATTCAGACGTGGTTTAGGTGGTTTCGGCATCGTTAGCGAATTTCGAAAGTTTAGAAATCCTTAGGCTTGAATTTGGATTCGATTTGGTGTTTTGATGTTATTTCTAGGGTTCCGAGGGTTCGACTAGGTTGGTACTGATATATATTTGTTGGTACCTTTGGTTGAGGCCCCGAGGGGCTCGGGATTGATTTAGGGTGATTTTGGAAGGTTGGGAGTTGCAAACAAAATGCAGCAAATGGCTGTTGGTGCAGGCCTTCTGGTGTGGCCGCACCTGCGGACGGGGAGCCGTAGGTGCGAAGGCGCACGTGCGGAAGACCTTTCGCAAATGTGGAAAACTGGAGCCTGGCCTGGGAGCACAAGTGCGGAGGTTGGCTCGCACCTGCGGGACTGCAGGTGCGTATGGAAGGCCGCAGATACGGGTTTTGAGTTTAAGTGAGAATCCGCACCTTCGAGGAATTTTCAGCAGGTGTGGCACCGCAACTGTGGCACCGCAGGTGTGGCACCGCAGGTGCGTTGCATGGGGTCGTAGGTGCGAGATTGCTGGGCAGAACCTATATAAAGTTACCTTCGGAAAAGTTCACTCATTTCTTCACCATTTTTTATGGATTTTGGAGCTTAGAGATGGGATTTCAAGGGGAGATCAAGTGTGTTCAATGAGTTAAGCTACATGGACCTTGTATCTTGGGTTTCTGACGTTTATTCCGTTGTAATCATGTTTTAGTGGGAAAATTTGGAAGATTAGGGCTTGAAATTTGAGATTATTTTTTGGGGATTTGAGGGGCCATTTTGGGGTCCGATTTTGATGTATTTGGTATGCATGAACTCGTGAGAGCGTAAGGATTCTAGTTTTCGGAATCCGAGACGTGGGCTCGGGGGTCGGGTTTGGCCAATTTCGGGTTCGTTGAAATAAATTGGATATTTTCGAGTGCGCTTTGTCCCTTTAGCATATTTTGATGATATGAATATGTTTTGAATAGATTCGGAGCGCGTTGAGGCAGAATCGAGGGGCAAAGGCATCGCAGTGTAGTATTTCATCTGGTTTGAGGTAAGTAACGAACGTAAATCTAGACCTGAGGGTATGAAACCCCGGTATTTTGTACTGATTTGATAAGTGAGGTGACGCACATGCTAGGTGATGGGCGTGTGGGCGTGCACCGGTAGGGATTGTGACTTGGTCCGTCCCGGAGTGACTACTAAGTCGAGTATTTGATTTGAAATCATATTATATTCTGTATTTAGAGATTTATGCTATATTTTGGGTTGTATGCCATGTTTGGGGCATTGTGCCGACCTGTTTGGAACCTCAGGGGTGTTTTTACTGCTATTCTCACACTATTTTTATAGAAAATATAATCTCAGTCATGATTTATACTTGTTCATTGTTTATTCATGCTTATCACCCTATTTTCAAACAAATGAAAGATATTTTGGGCTGAGTCCCCATGATTTTTGGTGAGCTTCCCGAGTGGCTTGTGAGGGTAATGACAGAGCGAGGCCGAGAGCCAGATTGTGAGGATAGTGATGGATCAGGCTGCACGCCGCAGCGTTACATACATACATACATACATACATACATACATACATACATACATACATATATATTGGATCGGGTTCCACGCCGCAGCGAGATATATATTGGATCGGGCTGCACACCGCAGCGAGATATATATTGGATCGGGTAGCACGTCGCAGCAGCATATATATTGGATCAGGATGCACGCTTGCAGTGATATATATATTGGATCGGGTTACACGCCGCAGTAGTATATATATTGGATCGGCTTTCACGCCGCAGCGATATAGCGCTTGAGATGAAGGAGCCCTCCGGACTCTGTACACCCCTAGTGAGTGCAATCGACTATTTATGGATCGGGTTGCACGCCGCAGCGGTTATTATATGGAACCTATTGAGCATGAGTGCTGAGTTTGAGTGTTGATTGACGAGAGATGAGTCACGAGTGACTGAGAGGCTTGCCCGAGAGGCTTGCCCGAGAGGCTTGCCCGAGAGGCTTTATATTGTGAGTGACACTGTTCCCGAGGGGCTTATTTGCTATGAAACTACTGTTTTCACTCTTCTTTATATTTTTTCCTCTAAACGATAAATGTTGAACCAGTGTTTTATATGAAATTTGGAATGGAAAAACTGGAGTTTTATGAAACTTTCGGGACGTACATCCCTGACTTGATTTATTGATTTCGACTGATGTTTATTATATGAATTTACATGATTTTGAAAGCTCGTCACTGCACTCAAGTCCTTATTTATATTTGTTACTTACTGAGTTGGTGTACTCATGTTACTCCCTGCACCTTGTGTGCAGATCCAGGTGCCCGGATCGAGTGAGATTTGATTATTCTCAGTGGAGCTTGTCGGAGACTGTGAGGTAGTTGCACGGCGTTCACAGCCCCGCCCTTCTCCTTCTCATTTTGTCGCTATTTACATTTTTCCCATTAGATGCTCATGACTGTTGATTCCGGATTTTGGGTATTTTTGCTCAGATGTTTACATTACTTATCCGCATCTCTGAAATACTAAACGTGTAAGGATATGATAAATTGCGTTATTGTTTTAAATAGAGAGTTCTTTGGATTATGTGCAGTAAATTGGCTAGCCTAGTACCACGATAGGCGCCATGACGGCCTGTGTAGATTTGGGGTCGTGACACTCAACAGGATTGTTAGCTAACCATAGCTCTGGAATATTCTCTGCCATTGAACTTATCTCTATGATTGCTGACTTGGTTTCTTTAATCTCTTATTTTTCAACTGTAGATCGTTTTTAGTTATACATTCACACTTTAGAAAATCACTTGAATAGATTAGTTGTCTTAGTTTAATTTGGTAATTAGTTAATCGCAAGAATATGTGGGTACGATATCTGGACTTACAATCCTATATTACTTGTACGACCAAGTATACTTGTGTGTGCATTTGGGAGCAACACGTTTTTATGTATACTATTATTTGATATTTTCTCTTAGTGTGTTTCTAGTTCTCACAGCATGATATTTGGGGATAAAATATACGGAGGTAAGGTTATTAATGAAGACGATTGGTTAACAGAATACTTTTATGGACTATAGTTTCTTGCTTGTTATGAAATTACCTTTTGGAAGTTTGAATTTTAATATGGGTGTTAGGGTTGGTATTGTGACAAATATTATTGATTAAGGAAATATGCAAAATGATGTTGTTTACTAACAACGTTGGTGAATGATTGGTCTAAGGAGAGAGTTGGTCTTGCACAAGAAATTGACAAGTTTGGCTTGGTTGTGCGCAACTTGGAAGAAGGTTTGAATGCAAAGGTTGATGCGTGTAATGCCCAACAATTTAGTATTGAGTTGTGTGAAGCTGGAAAACTTCTTCTAGGCCAAATTGAGGAGCTAAAACGAGAATACAAATCATTAGACCTTCTTGTTGATGATGTCGATGTTGAGTGAGTATATATTATTTAGGGTGTAAATAATAATGCAGTTTTGGAGTTGGGGCATGTTGGTCCTCATTCTAAATAGTTTTATGCATTATGTTTGGATGGAGACATGGAGATCGAGTCTTTGGAGAGATGTATAGATGAAGAAAAAGACCCTTACATTCTAAAATTTACCCCACACCAAAAACACAAAATGACATATCTCACTTAAGGGACAAGAACAACAAGATGCGATATCTATTGCCTGTTTCTTAATTTCACACCACCACCCCTGGAACATAATTGAAAAATTGATACAAAATTTAGGGCGCAATTCATATCCTCAAACTAAAAGGAAAAGTGGTTAAAGTGATAGTGTCGTGCCGCGATGTTTAATCAAGCACTTATTGGGAGGCAACCCAATTCTATTGTTTATTTCTTTATTTTTTTATTTTATTTGTTGTGTTATTTTTTGTATTGTGTAGGAGTCGTAGAATGGATTCAAATCTAATAGGCGTGTTAAAAAGCGAGCAGGTGGTTGAAACTAAGTGTGGTGTACCCGCACATAAGATTATGTCTTGGAAAAGTTTGAGTATCTTGTGAGCTACTAATACTTTGGACTTTGGCCTACCAGAGAGTCTCTTTTACCCTCCTGATATTTATAGTGTTCATTGAGGACATTTCACAATTTTAAGTGTGGCGTAGGGAGATCTTCTGAGTAATTTTTTTTGTTGTTGTTCCATCCCATCTTAGTTTTTGTACTTTGTCTTAGTGTAGTGGTTTTGTTAGAAAAGATTAAAAAATAAAAAAAAGAATAACATGTCAGAAAAATTCAACTTTTTCACAACGATGGATTTTCTGGACAGATTTCTTGAGGGATTAAGATCGATAAAAATGCCAAAAAAAAAAAAGATTTTCTTTTTGTTTTAGTTAGTTTTAGTTAGGTAATAATCCTCCTTGTTTTCTTTTTGTGCATCGGTTCTTTTTCAGGGGATGCAATTTGAACCGGGTATTTTTTATCTTTTTAGGATTAGAGTAAGAGTAGGAAGGAAGAAAGAATTTCTCTTAGATTCCTCTTGAGGTTTTGATGCCAACATATTTGGGCTTCGGGATGTGTTCTTACCTTCCCTGTGTTTTAGAAATGTGTATACCTTTTTGAATTGGATAACATGCCTTATGACGCCTATGCCTCGTTTTCTTGACTCATGTGCACTTTTGTTTCAAGACTTGATATTTTGTGGCTCTGTGAATATTTGCTTTAATTTGAGAGTCGGAACGAGACCTTCCTTTGTGATTCATGTGTGAGTGAGCTTTTGTGGAGTCCTTCCATTGCATTTTGTGTCAAGAACTAGCCCGACACGTGAGTTGAAGAAAAATCTTAGGGGGTTCGATTTGAAATACGATTTAGGCCTTCTTTGATCCTTTTTGAATTATAATGCTACTACAAATAAAATCATCCCTAGTTAGCCATGTTGAGCCTGTAAACCTTTTGTTTGGCATACACATTACAAGCCCATACCTTTTTTTTATTCTTAATCGATATTATTTTGATCTTTTTACCTCTTAAAACACTTAACTTGTAAAATAAGCGCTATTGGAAGTAAGAAAGAAAGTTGGTGGCTTTCTAGTGGAACCAATATAAGGAATAAAGGTGCACTTATTTTTTAAGAAATACACCACAAGAAGAAATCGTAGAAAAAAATAAAGAAAAAATGTAAGAACTCAACCGGTCGTTTCGAGGTCTAGCGTGTCGTCCAGCAGTTTGAGGCATTGAGTAGCTTCACTTCAAGTATTATGACTTGTACGTGTGGTCGAAATTGAATTTTGGAAAGTTCGGAGTTCATTTGGAAAGAAAATTCTAATTTCGGAAGCTTTAAGATGGAAGAATTGACTAAGGTTTGACTTTTGAGTGAACGACATCGGAATCAGGTATTAATAGTTACAATTGTTCGTATGATGATTTTGGACTTGGTCGTATGTCTGGATCGGATTTTGGATGACCCAGAAGCGTTTCAGCGCTTATATGGAAAGTGGCATTTTGGAAGAATTTCATAAATTTTGGTTGAGTTGTATTTTAATGTTATTAATGCCCAGTTGGGATTTCGAGATTGGGAATGTCTCCGAATGGTGATTTTGGTTTTAGGAGCGCATTCGGATGTGGATTTAGAGGTCCATAGGTCATTTTTAGGATCATTTGGTGAAAGTTGGAAATTTGAAGATTTTTGGGAAGTTTGACCGGGAGTGAAATTTTTGATATCGGGTTCGGATTTTAATTTCGAAAGTTCGAGTAAGTCCATAATGTCAAATGTGACTTGTGTGCAAAATTTGACGTCAATCGGACGTAATTTAATAGGTTTCGGCATCGGATGTGGAAGTTAGAAGTTCAATAGCTCGTTAGGCTTGAATCGATACGCAATTCGTAGTTTTGATATTGTTTGATGTGATTTGAGGCCTCGAGCAAGTTGGTGTCATGATATGGAACTACTTGGTGTGATTGGACTATTTAGTGGAAATTTGGGATTTTGGTAGAAAACATAGAAATTGGTATTTAGGATTTTGACCATGAATTTGGGCATGGAATTGGAAATAAATTATATATTTGAGTTAGTAATGGGTAATGTTTATCTTCAAAAAATTTTTGAATCCGGCCACGTGGGCCTGAGGGTCGACTTTATTGGATTTCGAGCGGAGTTAGGAATTGTTATAAATTGAAAATTTGTAATCAGTGGAGCATATTTTTATTGGTTTGCACATGGTTTGACTAGTTTTGGAGTGACGGGTTTCGGTTTGAGGTGTTAGAGTGGCGTCGGAGCCGGTTATAGAACTTCGGAGTGAGGTAAGTATCCTGTCTAACTCTATGAGGGGGGGAAACTAACCCTAGGTGATGTATTGGATATGTGTTATTTGTTGTGGGGGCTATGTATGCACGAGGTGATGAGAGTCCGTACGTAGCTAAATACATGTTATTGTCCGGGTAGACTTAGGTTCACACCATGCTATAGACGTACTATTTGAGATGTCCCTTGCCCATTAAATTCTTTTATTTTACATTACGACTTGAGAATAGACTTGTGTATAGAAATTGACTCGCTATGTTAGAGATCCAACGGGCTTCGTGATTAGCTACGGAATAATTGTACTCCACTTACGAATTTCTCTCGCGTTGTGCGTTCTCATCGAAAGGTTTCCCCAAAACTTCTTTAACTCATATGTCCCTTCGTGAGTGGGATCAAGTACCCGTCAAAGCTTCTTATTCTAATGGGATCGGGTCATTCGCTGCGGCAGGATAGATGCATCTATGGTTCGTACCGTTCGAACCTCGGCAGTGCGCATATAATGATGGATCGGGTCGTACACCTCGCCAGAATTATGTACCACACTCTCATGGGAGCGGGCCGTTCTCCTCGGCAATATAATATATATATATATACCAGGTTATAATGGTATCGGCCTACGCCTCGGCATTTCTATGAAATACTCCTATGGAATCGTGCGTATCATTTGTTAAAAAGCCAGTGTATCTGGGAGTTTTCCTGATTTGAGCTATGATGACCTATCTGGTGAGGTCCATTATATCTATATACTCCGCTTGGGGAGGTAACTGTTAATCGAGAGTTTGATTTTATTGTTGAGAGGAGGATTGTTCCACGTATTTATACTTTTTTATTTCATTTATTTACTCTGCCCCATATATTTTACTTCTTACTAATTTTGTCTTATTGGACCACTAGTAAGTGTCAATGTCGACCCCTGGTCACTACTTCTCTGGGGTTAGGCTAGATACTTACTGGATACACGTTAATTTACGTGCTCACGTTGCACTTGCTACACTTATTGTACAGGTATACATATATGTTTTTGGTGGTCCTCTAGGTGCAGAGGCGTGACTGTTGCAGGGACTTTACGGTGAGCTGCGCATCTGGTTAAGATCAGCAGCATACAGAGTCTCCATCTGAGTTATTATATTTCCCTCTCTAATTTATATTTTAGACTGATGTTGTACTATTGTTGTACTCATTAATAGATGCTCATGCACTTGGGACACCGGGTCTTGGGGAATTTACGGGATTGTTCATTATTGTAGTTCCTGTAAATATTATCACTTACCCTGTAAATCCTATTTCATACTCAATGAAAATTATGATTTCAAATGCTAAATGAGTAAATAAATTAATCATTCACCGTTGGCTTGCCTGACAGCGGCGTTAGGTGCCATCACGACCTTTAGTGGATATTTGGTCGTGACAAAAAATTTAAGAGAAGAGAAAAAAATTAGTAAAAGAAATAATACATCTTGTCCTTGCTAGTAAGTGTAAGTCAAAGTAGTGCTTAAAGAAAAAGGGAATGTTTTTGTATGATGTTGTTTGTGATGTTTAACATTGGGTTGAAGAAAGTTGCGCTTACAGTGATTACTTGACGTGCTAAAGTGCTTAGGAGAGTTAATCATTATTTTCTATATATATCCTATTCGTCCCTGATCTCACGTTACAAATACGATACAGTCATTGATTTTAGACCGAATAAGCCTATATTAGTAGAGATTTACATAATGGGTAAGCCTATGGTACCTTCTTGCATGCATGTGACTTCTTTGTGAGAGTGAGTGATTTTTTTCTTATATGTGAGTCCTTAAATTACATTTGGATAACTGATTTGAATGTGCAGATGATACAATCTAGATAGCCATCGAGCGTTGGAGGCTAATTTCATAACGGGACGGCTACATATATAATTTCTCCAACAATTAAAGACTATACTACATTTGATGGCTATATTTGTAATATTTAGCTCCCTAGTATAAATAGCCCTTAAGGCTCTCATTTTAGGGTTAGCTTATTTTGCTATTGTGAGTGAAAACTCATTGAGAGTGTTTAGGATGAATTCCTATGTTGGTTGATTACTTGTTAAGGTGAACTTGCAAGTGGATTGCTTTCCCTTGAGGGTTGTTCCTATAGTTTTGGGTCAATTAAGTCTTAAATTGATTGAGTATTTGATTATTTCAAATGTTCTTTCAATTTCCTTAGTTGGTTCTCTACTAAATCTCTATCTTTCTATCATTTTATTTATGTTCTTGTCATTTTGCTTCCGCATTCGTATCATCTTGATATCAAGAGTTTGGGTTAGTGTGTGTTCCTATATACATTGTCTAGGTTTTTTATTTCTATGTCAAAAAATCTTTTTTTTTAAATCAAAATAGTTGTACTAATGTTCTTGTTTTTTATATGAAATTTGAAGAATTGTTGGTGTTTGAAAATTATTTGTTGGGTTTGGTTGAAATTGAAGGCTAAATAATTATGGGATTGAATTGTTGAGCTTGTTCTTGATTTGGAGTTTGAAATTTGGTTTGAATTGATTTAGACTGAAAACTTGAAGAAGAAACTCCATTGTTGAAGCTTAAGCTTCAAAACTTGAAAATGGGTGTTGTTTATTTGGTAGTTGTTTGAAGAAATTGTTGCTCGAGGTTTGTTCATGGAGTTGTAGGGAACTTGTATCTCAAATTTGGTGAGGTTTGGTGAAGATTTGAGGTGTTTTTGGTTGAATTTGGGATTGACAAATGAAGAACTTGAGGAACAATGCTGGAATTTCGAATTTTGCAGGAATAGCTACATTTTGCAGCACAATTTCGAAATTAGCCACTTTTGTCTAGTAACCCATTTTTGCCCAATTTACAAAATAGCCTTTTCAGCTTGTTTCTTTTTCTTTCTTTTCTTACTTATTCTACCTAGTTTACTTAAGTATTAGTTCATACTTAATGATAAACTAGTTTTTTGTGTGCTTTGTTTTATTTCGTGCTAATTTTTGTTTGTTTTTTTTTTTGTGCTTTTCTCTTTAGTTTCGTTGTTAATTTCTTGTTTTCATTGTCCTGTTATTTTAGCTTCTTTGTTGAGTCACATAAACTCCATTCTCGCCCTGAAGTTGGAAGGTACCCTTGAAAGTACCTTGATTGAGTTTAATATCAACTTTGGATATTCATCCAAGAGTGAAAAAAGGCTTGAGTGGTGAGATTCTTAGGGTGTGTGCCTAAAAGTCGAGGGCACAAGAGCGATAAACGAGTGGCAAATTTTGAGTGCAATTTTTGAGGGATACACTAAGGGAGTGAAGTGGAGAGGTGCTTTTATTTTAACTTGTTTTCTTTATTTATAGGTACTATGTATTTGAATATTGGAGGTATTTCAACTACAAAGGAGGGAGTCTCTAATGAGACCATTTTGGAGGCTTTACGAGCTTTGAATATGAAAGTTGACAACATGAAAAATATGGTCAAGTCTCATGACAACCTTCTTAACCGATGGCAAGGCTTGTCATCTAATCCTAACCAAGGAGTGGGAACTAGTGAAACATCACAAAATAGTTCTACTCCTATCGCACCACACATTGCAAGGCTAATCAATCAACCACAAGTTGATAATAATCAAGAACCAAGAAAAGGTCTACTTCCACAAGGTAGACAAGCAAGAGTTGAGCATCAACAACAACCTCTTAGGCCACAACAACCACAATATGACTTGAATGATGATTTGTAATATGACAAGCAATATGATGAACCAGTTAGAGTCCAACCTAGAAAGAATGGACAAGGAGGCTTTCGAGGGAGAGGTGGAAGGCATGGTAGGAACTATCAAGGTACAAACTTGAATGATGCTTATGATTATGGTTATGATGGAAATTTTGGTAATGAATAATATGGTAGAAGATGGGGAGATGAAGAAGATCGGGGTCTTAATATCAAGACTTCACTTCCTACTTTCAAGGGAAGTAGTGACCCCAAAGTACTTTTAGAACGGGAAATACAAATGGAAAGGATGTTTAAGCTTAACAATATATCTGATACAAAGAGGTTCAAGCATGTCATTTCCAAACTTGTTGGTTATGCTTCTTCTTGGTGGGAGAAAGAGAAACGGGATAGAAATAAAAATCGAGATATTGCTATTGATTCTTGGGGGTTTCTTAGGGTGGTTATGAGAGCAGGATTTATGCCCGAAGAATATGTGAATGACTTTCTTACCAAAATTTACAATATGAAGCAAGAAAACAAGAATGTGAATGCTTACTTTGAAGAGTTGCAGACCACTAGGGTTAGAGCCAATCTTGATGATAATGGAAGACTCATGATTTCCAGATTTTTGGCGGGGTTTAAGCATGAAAGTTCTAGGCAAATGACTTTGCACAAATTTGTTACTATACATGAGGCACTCCAAGGGGATATAAAGTTTGAAAATAAACTCCAAGAAGAGAGGCAACTCAAAGAGAGAAAATCCAAAAATTACAACACTTCATGGAGCAAACACAAGGAGACTTGGCAATCTCTTTCAAATGAAAACAAGCCAAAAGTTGACTCCAAGTGGCAAAATGACAAAGGCAAACCAAAGGTGGAGGCTAAGGAAGGAGGTAACAATTATAAACCTTATTTTCAAAATCCTAACTCTAATAGGTTCTAATGTCAAGGATATGGTCATAAGATGAGTGAATGCCCTAATAGAAGAACCATAATCCTTATAGAAGAAGCTTATGAAAGGGAAGAAAGTAGAGAATCATGTGAAGAAGAGGAGGCCGAATGTAATGATGAAGTAGAATTCGACACGCCTAATTTACCTTTGTATGTTGTTAGGAGAGTGTTGAGTGCACAAGTGATGGAATATATGAACCAAAGAGAGAACTTGTTCCATGGAAGGTGTAAAATTAAAGATCAAGTGTGTTCTTTGATTATTGATGGTGGTAGTTGTACTAATGTTGCTAGTTCTTCTATGGTTGAAAATTGAATTTGAAGACTCAAAGGCATACTCGTCCTTATAAACTCTAATGGATTAATGAATGTGGTGAACTTAAAGTGACTGAACAAGTCTTGGTGAGTTTCAAAATCGGAAAGTATGTTGATGATATTCTTTGTGATGTGGTGCCCATGAGCGCATGTCATTTATTGTTGGGGAAGACATGGCAATATGACAAGGATGATCTCCATGATGGGAGGACTAATAAATATTCTTTTGAGGAAAATGGCAAAAAAATAGTCCTTACTCCTATGACTCCGTTTCAAGTGAGTGAAGACTAAAGTCATATGAAAGAGTTGAGTGAGACAGCCAAGAAAGAAGGAAAAGAAAAAATTTAAAAGAAAGAAGAGAGAAAACAAGAGAGTTTAAGTGAGGGACATTCTTCTTATAATTCTTTCATGACTAATGTTTTTCTTGCTAGTTGTTTGGCTTATTGTTTAGATCCTTTAAAGAAAATTCAAGTGGAAGTCTTCAAGTAAGAACTCCAAGTGAAGTGAACCAATCCACCCTAGCACAAAGTGAAGATTTTTCCATTCTTCAAGGAGGTAAAATAGAATCTTTATAAGTGCATCAAGGTATGATTGCTAAGTCTAACACTCTTTCTTATTATTTTGATAGTTTGAGTGACCTATTTGTTTATGAAGAAGCATTGATTGAGGTTGAGGTGTAACGGCTCGACCAGTCATTTTGAGCTCTAGTGCGTCGTTCGGCGTTTTGAGGCCATGAGTCACTTTAATTTAGGTATTGTGACTTGTACGCGTGGACGGAAGTTAATTTCGGGAAGTTCGAAGTTAGTTTAGAGAGAAAAATCTCATTTCGGAAGCTTTAAGTGGGAGAATTCACTAAGGTGTGACTTTTTATTAAACAACCTCGGAATCAAAATTTGAAAGTTCCAACAGGTTCGTATGATGAATTTGGACTTCAGAGTATGTCCAGATCGGGTTTTGGATGACCTAGGAGAATTGGCGCCTATTGTGGAAGTTAGCATTTTGGAAGAATTTCATAAATTTGGGATAGAGGTATATTTTATGTTATCGACGTACGTTTGAGATTTCTAGGCTGGGGATAGCTCTGTGTGGTGATTCTGGTATTGGAAGTACGTATGGAAATGGATTTGGATGTCCGTAGGTCATTTTGGGGTCATCTGACGAAAGTTAGAAATTTGAAGGTTTTCGAGAAGTTTGACTGGAAGTGGACTTTTTGATATCGGGTCAGATTTCAACTCCGAAAATTGGAGTAGGTTCATAATGTCAAATGTGACTTGTGTGCAAAATTTGAAGTCAATCGGACATAATTTGATAGGTTTCTGCATCGAATGAAGAAGTTTGAAGTTCTAAAGTTCATAAAGCTTGAATTCGAGTGCGATTCATGGTTTTAACATTGTTCGATGTGATTTGAGGCCTCGAGCAGGTCTGCATTATATTTTGGGACTGGTTGGTGTGATTGGACAGGGGCCTCGGGTGGATTCCGGGTGGTTAACAGATCGAAATTGGGAGTTGAGGAAGAGCTGAAGCAGCTGGGTACCTGGTGTAACCGCACCTGCGTAAAGAGGGACGCAGGTGCGGGAGATGGCTCGCAGAAGCATAACGGGCCAGGCCGCTAAGAACCGCAGAAGCGAAAATGTTTGTGCACTTACGGTGGCGCAGGTGCGATGCCAGTCACCGCAGAAGCATAAAAAGCTGCAGATGAGGAAGAGGAAGCCGTAGAAGCGGAAGCATGGGCCGCAGGTGCGGAAAATCGCTGGGGCGGTGAGGTTTCTTTAAAACGGGACTTGGCCCATTTTTCTCCCATTTTTCATTTGGTTTAGGAGATTTTGGAGAGCTTCAGGGGGAGATTTTCATCAAGAAAATCAAGGTAAGTGATACCTACTTATTATAATAAGTTAAATACATGGTTTTTATAAGGATTTAAACATGGAGATTAGTACCAATTGCGGGGGGTTTGGTAGAAGACCTACACTTTGGTATTTTGGGATTTTAACCATGAATATGGGCGTGGAATTGGAAATAAATTATATATTTGAGTTCGTGGGGTTATGGGTAAAGTTTATTTTCGAAAATATTCGAAATCCGGGCACGTGGGCCCAAGGGTGATTTAATCGTCTTTCCGAGCGGAGTTGGGAATTGTTGTACATTGAATTATTATGAGTATTGGAGTATATTTTCATTGGTTTGCGCATTGTTTGGATAGTTTTGGAGCATTGGGAATTGGATTGAGGTGTTAGAGCGACGTTGGAGCCGGTTATGGAACTTCAGAGCGAGGTAAATCTCCTTTCTAACCTTGAAAGAGGAAATTAACCCCATAAGTGAACTAAATTAATACATGCTTCTATTTGTTGGAGCTAGTACACATGAGGTGACGAGAGTCCGTATGTAGCTACTATTTATGCCTATGTCCGGGTAGTTCTAGGCTTACACTAGGATTTGCTGATACTGTTATTTGATCTAGTCATTTACTTGCCTTGAAGGAATTTAGATCGAGCATGCTTGTTGAATGACTTGAAAATAGTTGAAATTGAGGATTTCGGGACTTGAAAGTTTCATTTGGATTTCATATGTTGAAAAGAATTAAAGAATATTATAAGAACAATTATTTGAGAAATTCTATGTGCAACCGGGTCGCAACTGTATTCCGCGAGCGGGGTAAATTCCCACTACTCTTATGGGATCGGGCCATTTACCTCGGTAGAATTATGTATTTCACTCTTATGGGATCAGGTCGTTCTCCTCGGCTGGATTTATGTACCACACTCTCATGGGAGCGAGTCGTTCACCTCGGCAGGTTAGTAGATACATCTATAGTTCGTGTCGTTCGACCCTCGGCAATGCACACTTTACTTTTATGTTGGATCGGGTTGTATGCCTAGGCATTTCCTATGTATTATCTTCGTGGAATCGTTCGTAATATTTGGTAAGAAGCCAATGTATCTGGGGAGGGGGGTTCCCTAATTTGAATATGACAGCCTCTTGAAAATCCAGTATATAGATATTTATGCTCCGGTTGAGGAGGGAACTTGCTAGTTGAGAGCTTGAGTGAATTGTAAAGAGGGGAATTGTGCCACGTATTTTATATTTTGTGTATTTCATATATTTAGTTTGCTTCATATTTATTCACCTCTTTTCAGTACTTGATATTATTGCACCACTATTAAGTGTCAAAGTCGACCCCTCATCACTACTTCTTGAAGATTAGACTAGATACTTACTGGGTACTCGTTGTTTTTGTACTCATGCTACACTTGCTGTACGTTTTGTTGTACAGGCACATGCACGTATAATGGCCTTGTGAACGCAGCAGCGTGGTTGATACGGGGACTTAGGTGAGTTGCATCTTATGAGACGATCCGCAGCCAGCAGAGTCTCCTTCGGACAGTTATTGTATTTTATTTTACTTCCTAGTAAATGCTCATGCACTTGTGACAACGGGTTTTGGGATAATTATGGGATTATTCGGTATTGAAATTTGCTAAAAACACTATTATTTAATATGTAAAGTTCATATATTACTAGTTAAATTGAAGGAAATTATGATTTCAAAAATACTAAAATGAGAAGTAAATTAACTATTTGGTATTGGCTTGCCTGACACTGGTGTCCGGGTCCATCACGATCTTTAATGGATTTTGGGTCGTGACAACATGGTATCAGAGCTCTAGGTTCACTTAGGTCTCACGAGTAATGAGCGAGTCTAGTAGAGTCTTGCGGATCGGTACGGAGACGTTTGTACTTATCATCGAGAGACTACATGGCTGTTAGGAGCATTTCCCATCTTGATTCCTCACCGTGCAATTTGATTCCCTTGAAGCTTATGCCATCATTCCTTCCCATTCAGTCTTATGCGATGTGAAGCGTTGGTTATAAATCGAGAATTGAGGAATTTTAATAGTACTACAGATGCGGTGTTGGATGTTGCTCCCTGCATAGTTGATTGGGCTATTGTTGTCACCTTGCGGAAGGATATTCTGTCATTTCATCTTAGTAAATGTACTTCTGAGAACTTTGAGGCTATGCGCAGGTTGAAATGATGCTCATTAGTTGTTATCGCACAGTATGGATGTGATGGTAAGATGCTTGCCTCTATGTCGGGCAATGAATGACTTGAAAGAAGGTTTACTCAGTGCGTGATTCAGAGATTGGGTATTGTATTTCCGGCAGAGGAAAAGCAATCGGACTATAAGTGTTCAGGTTTGGGTTGATGGAGTAACGGGATTTGGTATTTTTTAGCGTGGTGGAATTTTCAATTGTGATGATGTGTCATTGTCCTTGGTAAATATGTTAAGTTCACCGGTGATATGGTTTTCTTCAATTATCATATGGGGTAGAGTAGAGTGAAACAATGCCGGAGAAGAATCTATTAGAAATCGCGGTATGTGGAAGTTCATAATTGAATCGGCGTTCCTAGTGTTGATGGCTCGCGGAAGATGATTCTTGGAAAGGTTTAAAGTTAGTAGCGATTTATCTGTTCAAGTTCTACACAAATAGATTTTGATTTAAGGCAACAACTAGGTAGCAAAGTATGAGGAAGGACATGTGGGAGGTGTCTTGTTGTGGTTAAAGTTTTAGAAGGCCAGGTGTAAGAAGCAGAAGTCGAGTAGTTGCTTAAAGAAGAGGGTTTGACCAAAGTGGGAGAGTGGCAGAGTAGCATATGGGTTTGGTGGTAAGATGACAGCATGCTTTGAACAATGTTTAGAGTGATTAGGGATTCATGGTGGGTAGTGGCTAGGTATACAAAATTTATTTGGAATATTGTCTATTATACGGGGGAGATTGAATACGACAGGAAAGAGTTGCTTGATATAAAGAAGGGTACAACATGACTTTGGATTGGAATTGTACTGTCGCACCTTTTAGTTGATGTCCATGAGGGGTTAACGGACTTGTATGGTTGGCGAATGAGCACGGGCTCAGAAGGGGTTACTGATTTGGTAGTAATTGTACCCGGTGCAGCAACGTTGGAAGATATCGGCATGGAATTTCCATAGGTGGATTATCTCCTGCGAGTAGGTTAGTGGTTGCATGGTGTTGATGAAGCTTCTACGAAGAATTCTACTGGCTATCTAGTTAGAGGTCGGATATGTAAACGTAGCTGGTAATTTTGAATGTTCATGAAAGGTTGAAGAAGGTATCCCGAGGAATTTGGCGGGTTGATTTTGCAAGATCAGGCCAACGATGAAGAAAGAATCTTGGTGGGTTCCAGAGTTATGCAATAGTAGCTTCGAGCTAAGTGGGAGAGCACCACCGTCTACGTATTAATTGAGTGATTGTCTACTGTGAGATTTCTGGTGATCGGCATATTGGTGGGTTATTATAACTAAGGAAAGAGAATATCAGTGGTAATCCGAGCAATGGACTTGAGGAGTGCGTGCTATATTTGGGCCTTAGCAATTCATTTTCAGTTTGGGAAGACTCGGAGTTTCTAATTCTAGTGGGAACAATGTACAAGAGAAAAGAATTCAGACGGGTGCTTCTCAGATAGGGTGTTCACGTGCTAGCAGAGCACTAGAGTTTGGCTTATATTCGGGGCCAAGTCAGAGTGGGTGACTCTCAACAGTGGTCCTGGTGGGATTCAAGAATTTGAGTACAGTGCCTATGGACTTGGGATGTTTTATGTTAACATTGGGTATGCAGTGCAGTATCGGAGGATGGAAGAAAATGACTTCGGATTTATAGAGGAATTATCAGAAGGGGGTGTACCAGTTCAAGATGCAAATATGCGCACAAGGAGGGTATGAGACAGTTCATGGGATTTGGGACAACGTGGTCTCGTGAGATAAGGTCACTTAGGATGAGTACAGATTTATGTTCATGATCTAATGAAAGGAGCTAGTATTATTTCTAAGGCAAATTAAGAATAGATTGGGAGAAGACGGGACGGCTAGCAATGGTCGAATTGGCATGATGGTGTCAATGATCAGTTCCTTTAGCGTGTTGAGCTATGGATGTGATTAGTGGCGGTACGTGCGAGGCATAACGACCGCTGTAATTGAATTTATCTGTAGGTATTCAAGTTTTATGGCATATTATGTGTGGATGGATCCCGGAAGGATCATGGTGGTTTAGACCACTGCCTGAGGATCATATTTTTTTGCGGTTATGAGAAATCAGTCGCATGCTGCTATGGTTCTCCTGAAATGAGTTAAGTGAAAGGTTCCTATATGATGAAGTGTTTAATCTATTAGTGGTTCAAAAGTTATGATTAAATTCTTGTACTCTTGCGTATTGGCATGATTTGGTGCAGTGAGTAGAATGGGAATTGGAAGTTAAGGATCAAGGTTGTTGTTTGGTGTTGACAAGGATGTCACAAGCTCGGATAAGAAGGAAAAGAATTTAGGTACTTAGAGTAAGTTGGTATTGTCTTCAGTGTCACCTAAGAGCAGTGTCTTGTGTAAGAGGCCTTGTGTATTGATTTGCGGATCATTGATTCGCTTTACAGTATTTGTGCGGCCGATGGTATGAATGTACAAACTTGTCACCTGGTGCGGAAGGTTGTAGGAGCGTGTCCCATGGGAAGGCTATAAAATTGTGACATATAGTCACTTGATTGATCGAATATTGGAACCAAGATGGAGATATTAGTACTATCGGTAATTTGAGAATTTATGCCTGAAGGGCGCTCGGTTCATTTGGTTATGGACTGCAAAAGTTTGATCCACATTTGACGGTTGTTCTTGTGTGTCATGGGAAAAGGGAGTATTGTGACTCCTTGAAAGGTTGCTAGCCGAGTGCGGTACTATCAGAATCGGCTTGAGGTCCGTAGATGGATCTAAATAATGTGGGCTATATATCGGGCCGGATGTATTTATTTCATCATAGCACTCCTTATGGAGGATGATGTGAGCAGGATGGCTCTCGTGATTCAAATGTATATCCCACCTCAGTTGTGCTTGAGTTTTGTAGCGTACGGCGCTACATGTCCCTCCAGAGACGGTATTATGCACTTGGCGTGCTTGTGGCCGATATTCGGATATTTCATGATTATGAGCACTTTTCTCGGTAAGTGCTTCCTTGTAAATCGTTATGTGTGGATCGGGTGGAACGCCGCCACGGGTATGTTGTTTTTATCGGGTTGCGCGTGCCGCAACAGAGTGATTTTGAGTACACTCCCCTATATCTATTCTTGTTTGTTTTGTTTGCCATTTTTTTAGAAAGGTTCATAACACCTTTTCGGTTGTCTAATTAGTTATGTGGGTTGAGAAGTCATTTTCAAAGTTCGTTTTCCTTATGTATCACATTCCAGTTTGTATCTTGTTGGCACATTGTAGCATCATATGAGGCTTTTGGTCGTATATGTGGTGACTTATAATGAGGTGATAATTCTAGTCAAGAAGAGAGATTTAATGATTGTTGACTCGACAGTTGGTTACGAAATTCTACACATCTCTTCCATCGTGGCGGTATTGCAAGAACTTGAACAAGGATTATATATATTCCATGAGGTGCATTGTGAGCATCAGATTCGTGAAATTTCGGCTATTGTTATCAGGGGATGTTATTATGGTCATGTGAATTGTGCGGTGCATAGTGTGGATTCAACAAAGATATGAAATCAGGTATTTGTGCATCTCATAGAGATTGATACGGTGTTTGTATCATGGGAACAAACCTGGTAGAGAATTCTGGATGTTGGAACTGGGTTCTAAGGCTTGTTTAACTAAGAAAAAGGGAAAATCTTCATATTAGCTCGAGCTACGGTGCTCCACTGAGTTGTGGTAGCACGGGTAGGTGCGCGAGGATTTATACAGTGATTTCAGGAAACTCCAGAGCAGTTCTTAGCACGTTTGAGGACAAACGTATGTCTAAGTGGGAGAGAATGTAACGACACGACCGGTCATTTTGAGCTCTAGCGTGTCGTTCGGCGGTTTGAGGCCATGAGTAGCTTCCTTAAGGTATTATGACTTGTACGCATGGTCATAAGTTAATTTCAGGAAGTTCGGAGTTGGTTTAGAGAGAAAATTCTCATTTCGGAAGCTTTAAGTGGGAGAATTCACTAAGGTGTGATTTTTGAGTAAACAACCTCGGAATCGGGATTTGAAAGTTCCAACAGGTTCGTATGATGATTTTGGGCTTGGGCGTATGTCTAAATAGGTTCTTGGATGACCCGGGAGCGTTTCTGCGCCTATTGTGGAAGTAAGCATTTTGGACGAATTTCATGAATTTGGGGTGGAGGTGTATTTTATGTTATTGATCTCCATTTAGGATTCCGAGTTTGGGGATAGCTCTGTGTTTACTTTGAAAATGGTAATTACAATTATATTTTGTTATGTGGTTCTAAAATACGTGATCTATTTTAATACCAGTTATTTAGGAAATAGATGCTAAGTGAGAAGTGAGAAAACAAAATAAGAGTGAAGGGTAATGAAATTATGCAAACCGGGCAGCGGAGGGACTGGTCTCGAGGCTGGTCGGGATGGGCCTCGAGATCGAGCTTAGGATCCTGACAAAGGGCTGCCAAGGGTAATATAACAGTATTGAAGTCCTAAGATATGGCTTATTTGTGAGTAATAACGAGTAATAAATGAAGAACAACTAATGAACACAACAAATGAAAGGCGATAAATAAATGAAACAATTGTAGGGAATGTTTTAGTTAGAGAGCAGAGGATGTTCGTGTTCTTGTATTGCATGTCATATCTTTTTACAAAGTGAGCAGGGTCCGCTTTATATATGAGAGGAAATCCCAACATAGTACATGTGTAATGAATGCAAAGAGAGATGGCTAGTACAGCCATTTAATGCCATGGTACGGGCTTGTACTATTTTGTGTACTTTGTCAGCTTTAATCACGTGCCTTTTGGGAATTTCCCGCTTTTCCACGTTGGTCTTCGATTTGCGCTGCCCCGAGGTCAAGGACCTTAGATATAACCCCTCGATGCCAAAACTCGAACCTTCGAGCCTTCTAAGCGTCGTAACGGCCGTAAAATCGGGCTCTCGATTTTAGCCTTATACAGATAGTCCCCGCGTTTCTTAGAATAAAGTGATAATAAACGGTCTTGAATTTTTGCCTCTTCGACATCCCTATTATGATGTCAGTTTCTTTAGAGCATTAAATGATATGACATAAAAAGCTGCATAGACATCGTCGTCAACACAATTTTCGAGAAGCCCATGAACCGTTATTGGTTCGACCTTTCCGCTTCAATGCACGCCAAAAGGGCCTCTATAAATACTTCAATAACCTGCCTTTTCATAATTTTACATCTTCTTCAAAACTTCAAACTTTTACTAAGTGTATTCTACTCTCATCTTCTATCTGTGTTTGCTTTTTCGTCTTTTTTCTTCAAAACTCAGTTAACCATGGCAAAAACTTCAAAAACGGTACCTCACAAGGAGGGAGTCGCTTCTTCATCACGCCCGTCTAAGGGCAAGTCACGAACTCCTCCTATCATCTAGCAATGCATCCCTGGTCCTTTCGATACCGTCTCCAATTTCACGATTGAGAAACCCCCTTCTACATCGAGCCGATGTGAGCCCATGTATCGATATATAAGTGTAGTATCCGATACTAAGAGGGTAAAACTCGACTGCCGTTGGGGGGAGGCGGCCGAGTGGAAATCCCTACAGCTGACGAAAACATAGTCACACATAAGGCTGGCTTTCTCAACGTATATACATATCCATTTACCTTAGGCCCCGTAGATTCTTCCTCTCCACCGATTGACCTGGTGATTCTTGATTTTTTCCACCAATACCGAGTGACACTCGGTCAGATCTATCCTTCTTTTTGGAGGATCGTTTATATGATTCGACACATTTCCAACATGGTCAAGAGGATGACTTTCACCCTTGACCATTTGATCAGATTATACAGCCCTCGACTCTTCCGTGGGGGCCTAATTAAACTGCATCGTCTATCCGCCAAGGTGTTCCTCGCCTGCATCGACGAGGATAGAGATCGAGGATGGATGAGCCGATTTGTTAGAATCAGAACTTCGGACATCATCCCTACTGATAGACTGTCGTTCCATGAGGAATGGAATATGAAACGTAAGTACCCGTGAATTCAGTATGTTTTTCCATCTCTTTTTCTTTAGACTGATTTTCTTCTAATTATGTAGCCATTGTTTGGTTTCCCGGTGCGGTTCAGGACCATTCGGGGTAGATCAAACTTTTAGACTCCGCTTTCCCATACAACAAACGTGTATGGCGTGAGCTGGCTAAAACACGGTGGCAGGCTAAGAACCATGGTATGATCTTTTAGTTACTGTTTTCCCATTCTTCGTAAGTGCTTTTGATGGCTATGTTTTTTTTATATAACACGCTTATGCAGGCCTTGGTAAAGGTATGTTGATGAGGCCGCTCCTACTTGGCGAGGAAGAGGCTCCGAAGACCACCAAGGGCAGGAAAAGGAAGAAGGAGGTCTCGGCGGAGTCTCCAAAATTAAAAAGGGCAAAGACTCGGAAGCCCAAGACCGATTCCACGGTCTTATCCTCGAAGGCTTCTGAGAGCCTGTGGGCCGAGGAAGAGAGTGATCATACCTGCCCTTTGGTATAAAGGGCAAAGCAAAGTGTTGATGCTTCGAAAGTTGTTAGGTGGTCATCTACTGAGTTGGAGGCGGTCGATGCGGACCCACCCTGTGTTAAGGAGACCCTTGAGGAGGGTTCGGATGTAGTCCTCGAGACCCTCATCGGACATGGAACAGTTCGTGTTTATGAGCTCGGAGGACTTGCTACTAGAGCTTTCCAGGGTCGGGAAGAAGCCTCGATGGAGGCTGATATTGCTGGTGGACTTCACTCGGGCCTATCGTTTTCTCCAGGGGAGATATGAGATGCCCAAGTCATGAATGTTCCTGGTTTGGAGACCTCTCATGGAGAGGATGATGCGTTCAGAGACTATTTTGAAGGGGTAGATGAGGAGACCGATGTTGATCCCATCATTTCCTTCGAGGAGGCCGAGAGGCTTCAAAAGCAGGTGATATTCTCGAAATAATATGTTGTTCTTCAACTTTCTATTCTTGCTTTCTAATGTTCTTCCTCTGTGCTGCAGGTCAAGAAGTTGTATGACCAAGCTTTCTCCAAGATGCAAGATGAGTTGACTCATCGTGGAGGGGAGCTTGAGAAGCTCATGTCGGAGTCTATCGAGTTGGAGGCTCTGTGTGCCTGGAAAGAGAAGGAATTGATTAACCTCCGGGCGAGCTCGAGAGAGCGCTTCGGGAGAGGGCCAACTTTCTCAACTAGGTATTCTGGTATTCATAACTTTATCTTTAATTTCAATACTTGGAGATGATCGACTTATTTGCTTTGCTTTTCAGATTAGGCAGAAGGATGCCTTGGTGGACTAGCTCCAGGAGAATGTTGCAGCCAGGGACACCGAAATCCTCGAGGTGGCTCGACTGAATAATGCCACGACTTCGGAGAAGGATGCACTATGGGGGAAGCTATCGTCGATTCAAGAACTTCTTCGAGGTGCTCAGGAAGAGGCTGTTGCACTATCTGCAGCCAGGTCCGGGGTCGATGAGTTTGTCTCCTCATACAAGAGGGATGCTGCTGCTGCAAATGACCGGGCCAGGGAGATATCCGAGAAGGCCGAGCTAAAACAAGCTCGGGCAGTTGCTCATGCACGTACACAAGCCAGGTGGAAAACCCTCGAGGAAGTGAGCGCTAAGGGCGTCGATCTCTCTACAGAGAGTGAAGAGGCTAGGGCCCTGGAGGAGGAATCGGCAATGTAGACTACGTCGTATGAGGGCTCTGAAAGTGGCTCGGACAGCAGCGAAGCGAAGAGTAGATTCTCCATCTTTTTTGCTTTTTTCCTTTTCTGTATATGGGAACCTTGGGGGAATTTTTGTAGAAAACACCCTTGTAAATGCATTTTTTGAAATAAAATATCTTTTGTTACATATCTCTCAAACTTTGTCCCGCAATGCTTAGGCAAAAATTGACTTTCATGCTTCGATTCTTAGTTCTTCGGAACTTGCTTACAATAGTAGATCCCCTCGAGATCGGAAACCTTCTCGAGGTTAGGTCGGCATGGGAGCTTCGATCCCTCGAATGCTGTGTGACAGTGTCATTTATGTGACATGACCGTGAAGTGACCGAGGTGGCCCCACCAGTACTCTTCCCCAAACATTATGACAACTTTTTCAGAATTAAATGGCTTTCAAAGTAGTTGGATAGCCACCGCTTGCTCTATATATATTATTGCTTCCTCTTCATTCTAAGTCTTTCATCTTTGCAAAACTTAGCTTTGCTTTCAATGTTCTCTTCCCTTTCTTATCTTTGTGAAACTGTTTTCATTTCTTCTTCTTTACCTCTACTTGAGTAGTTACGACTGTCGTGCCTGAATTTGTTCACCAAGAAGAGGGAAACCTTTCCTCTGCATCTTGCCCGGCTGGTGGTACACCGCTGGTGTATGGTGAGTTGACCTCGAGCTGCTTTGCTTTGAAGAAAGATTTTTCACTAGAGAAACCTTTCGATCTATGATGCCGGAAGAGATCCCCGATCTTGCGGACTGGACTCGGAAGCTGGCAACTTCATCGATCTATGATGAATGCAAGTGGTGAAATCTGTCAAAAGGGCAGATGGGAAGCAAAGCACCACGGTATGAGCCATGTGATTGCCCTTTCGAGAATATTTCCTTTTATGTGTGCTAACGTCGCTACCATAGGTGTTGGTGGATTCTCAGAAGTGAGACTGTGTCCCTTCGAGGAGAGGGAAGGGTCGTCGGCTTCGGAGCTGAGGGAGGATAATAAGCGAAAACGGTCCTCGATGCATGAGGATATTCTCATTGAGGCGAGGCCTGGCCAGATACATAGAGGAGATGCCACCGCTAAAGAGGGTTTCATATGCGTTGGTCATTTCGAGGACGTCAGCTCTCCTCGGGGGGATGGTTCTTCATCTACGGCTCGAGCTAGGGGGCCCCCCGAGGTTGCCGATTTTTTTAGGTCTGAGACCTCTAGTTTCAAGGGATAGGTTCCTCGAGAGGGAAGGAGCAAGAGTCCTCTACCATCATCTTCTTCTACCCTTGAAGGTAATTTGAGGGACGCTCGGGGCCAGGGGCCGCCCGAACCAAGTGGGGTCTCGAGTGGTCATCCCCCTATCGAGAGCGGTTCAATTGGGGCTGATGGGGCCAGACCAGTAGACACACGGTCAACTTTTGAGGAGGCTCAACGGCTTTTTTCTGAGGTGAGTTTTGTTCGGCCTTGTTGGCTTTTATGCATCTTCGTTCTTTGAACTGAAGCTTTTCCTTCCGTAGGTTTTTGACAAGCTCAAGTTTGATCTGCTTAGTTGTGAGACCAGGTTGCGGGGAGCTTTGGGCAAGGAAAAATTTCTCAAGCTTCTTTGCAAGAAGAAGACGAAGAGTTGATACATCTTCGGACGGAGATACATCGGAGTCGAAACTATGAAGGCCATCTCGAGCGTCAGGTAACCCTTATCCTGAAAGAGTGCATGCTCCCTTTCCCACTTTTGGAAACTATTGTTTCGGTGCCTCAGCTGCAGAGAAAAATGGAAACACTGGAACGCCTTTGGGGCGAGTTCGGGAAAGTGAATTCTGAATGCCATGCGTTGAAGATGCAGATAGGCGTTCATGTTGTGGCCCAAAGGAATGCCTTGGCCAAGGATTCTTCCCTCGAGGTGCAACTTCGTAATGCTCGAGAAAGTAGCTTGATTTAGACGAGCAGGATTGCCAAGATCGAGACTGATATTTTGAATATGAAGGCCGAGGTCGTGGACGCCCGGGCTGAAGCTGAAGAAGTTCGAGCGAAAGTCGATAAGAAAGTGGTCGTTTATTTGAAAGATGTTGTCGATGCTCGGGCTGAGCTAAGAGGATATTTTGACATAGAGAGGAGGGGCAATGAGTATGCCCGATGTAGGTCTCGGAGGGAGACCCTCAAAGAGATATATGCTAGGGGCTTTGACCTTTCGGAAGAGATAAAACAGGCCGAGGCGGACGAGATTGACGCCAAAGTTTTCCTTTCCTCTTGAGCTGATGTTGATATTTGAAGGCCATCGTGGGAGCTGGTTCGAGGGGCCGTTGAGGGAGCTGGTCCCGATAGTGGACTAGATTTTCTTCTTTTTTGTTTGCATAAGACTCATGCGGGAGCGTTGTAAATATGTATTTGTAATACACATATATGTATGAAAGATTCTTTGGTTTCTTTTATTTGCTTGTCGATAGTTAGCCCGATGAATTGGATTTTGAGATGAAAACCTTGGGGTTATAAATTGGCCCTGAGACTTTTTAAGCTGGAGACTAGGGCTCTTACGCGTTAGTTCGGTACGAATTTTGGTGTAGCTGGCAACTTGGGCGCTTACGCATTTGGCCCTAAGGCGCTTTAGTTAACCATTTTGGGCTTAGTCTCTGAGTCGGGTTTCGACTTGAGCTCAACGGCCCTCAGGTTTTCAAATTGTCCTTGAGGCGCTTTGGGTCGGTACGACCTATAGCTAGTGACTTGGGCTCTTACGCGTTAGGTCAGTACGACCTTCGGTGTAGCTGGCGACTTGGGCTCTTATGCATTTGGATCTTAGGCGCTTTGGTTAACCGTTTTGGGCTTAATCTCCGAGTCGGGTTTTGACTTGAGCTCAACGGCCCTCAAGTTTTTTAGTCGACCCTGAGGCGTTTTGGGTCGGTACGAACTGTAGCTGGCGGCTTGGGCTCTTACGCGTTAGGTTGGTACGACCTCCAGTGTTGCTGGCGACTTGGGGTCTTATGCATTTGGCCCTAAGGCGCTTTAGTTAACCGTTCGGGCTTAGCTCCGATTCGGGTTTCGACTCGAGCTCAACGGCCCTCAGGTTTGAGGCGCTTTGGATCGGTACGGCCTGTAGCTGGTGACTTGGGCTCTTACACTTTAGGTCGGTACGAACTTTGATATAGCTGACAACTTGGGCTCTTACGCTTTAGGTCGGTACGACCTTTAACCAGTTCTTTTCGAAGTAATTGGAGGCCTGTGATTTTATGGCAACAGTTGGACTCTCCGAGTTGCGTTAGTTTGGCCGGAGCCTTATGACGGTGGTCATTGTATTTGGACGTAGCCTTTTAGTCCCCGAGTGAGATAGCCACGGCGTCTATATCGAGGGTATGCCTTTTAGGGGTCTTACAAGTGTATTGGTAAAAAAGAGTTTCACACGTAATCCATCTTTTGACAACTCAGCCAGTCACGTGGACACAAGAAAACACGACAGCTGGACGTAACTCTTTG